>BQNB010012168.1:0-79777 GCA_026074375.1 Tanacetum coccineum | reverse complement strand
AAATAGCACATACACCTAATATGTAATAATTGTCGGGAGTGAAAAGTTCACAAGTTGCAAATATGAGTAGTGTTAGCATCTTAACTCATAATTAGCGGTGATTTCGTTTTAAGCTTGGTTTGGAGTGAGTGAAATGTCGGGAACGATGAATTTATCCTTTTTGGGGCATTCTCGGATCGAAATGCATCTTGTTCAATGATCCCAAATGATAATAGCGAAAGTCAAATAAGTTAGTTAGTTGCTTAATATGAAAAGTACAAAAAAATGAGAAAAAAGGAAAAATACAAAAATATTAGAGGTAGTTAGTATAAATATTTAAAAATGGTAAAAACAGGGCTTGTCAAAGCTATTGATTTCTTTAATTCCCCTCGTTGAACACTTAGCTACTTTTCGAGGTAATTAGTCGAGGGGGATCGAGATTCTTAGTTTTCTAAGTGCTTACTTCATAGCATTGCGTGAGGACACGACAATGTCTTAGTATGGGGGATTTTGGTATGCGTTTAATTACACATACCTTTTACCTAATAAATTGACCCTAAACGACCAAAAACACACATAAAATGCCATCAATATGCTTGTTTTTGTGTTTGTATTGTACAGGTACCGGATATTCACTAAAGACAAAAATGAAGCCAAACTGGACAAAACCAAGAGCGGAATTGAAAAGAGCGTGAAAAACTAAGGCCAAAGGAGAAAAAGGATTAGAAACGGAGCTAAAACGGACATTTCCGGATCGACTCGACAACGTTTGTGCATTTAATAAAGTCAAGACGAAGTCAAAGTCAACCCTGGGATATGGCGTTGGAAAAGGCATCAAAAACCGAACCTGAAAACCTAAAATGCTAAAAGTGGGCCCACCCATACCCACCTAGTGGGCCCAGGTCAGCACACCTATATACTAAACCCATTTTAAATAAAAGCCCAAAAGATATAAACTAAAGAAACCCATTACCCTTTTTTATAAACCCGCGACCCAAATATACCCCCTGGCCCAAACAATAAAACCCCTTTAGCCTTTTAACCCCTTAACCATTTAACCCTTTACACCGTTAGACCTAAAGGACTAACAATGTTAGTCCAAAAGGACTAACGGTGCAATTATAACCCAACCTCATGGACCAATGACGAACAAAACAAGGACGATGCTTGCAACAATATCATACACTCTTAGGGACTAATATTGCCATTTTCCTAAACTCGTACCCTGTAACCAAAAACACTTTACTTCTTCCCCTATTTTCCCGCCATTATTCCCTGTCACCATCACCCTTGTTTTTCCCTTCACCACCAAACAAAACTTCCTTAACCCCACTCCCCCCACCTCACAAACCAACAAGGACACTGTGGCAATCCCTAACCATCTTATTGGATGAATGAATTCAAGCATTCGATTGAGTTGGATTAGGCATCACTCAAAATTAAGGGTCAGGATTAGCTCTTGGTTTCTCTCACACCAAAAACACAAGACGCACACAAGCTAAAGACTTGGGCTTCTTATAAAAGAAAGAAGACAAGAAAAGAAAAAAGTATCTAGGAGTAGTTTAGGGTAGTTGTAGTTTTTACTTTTAATGTATTTTATTATGTTCTTTAATTATGTCTTTTAAATTTAAGTTAATGTAATCCTGTTTACCTAATGAAAATTCAAAGTTTTAAAGTTTGCATTAAAATCTGTCTTTGCATTTGCTAATTTGCTTTATGCTTATTTGGTTCCTTAAAGTTTGTTGAAACATGCTTCTCAATGCTTATTTAACCTAGATATAATCTGGTCTTCAAAGTTTCTTTGCCTAAAAACAGTTTTACAATTTTAAAATATGCAAAACCCTTTTAAAGGGGTGTTTGGGTTAAGGGTACAAAACGGGTCAAATTTGTATCAAACCACTTCGGGTCATTTTGACTGTTTTCACAAGCTCAATTGAAGTCATTTTAATTAGCTTTTAAAAAGTTTTACAGTTTAAATATGAGTTTTGTAGTTTTATCTAAACTTGGTTTAAATATGTCTTAACAAAACAGATTATTCCAGCTTTTGTTAGGGCCTTAAGAATAGTTTTTTTTGTGTTGTTTTTATGCTTTTTTATCTCCTAATGCAGTAGGTTTAGTTAGATTTAGTGTCACTTGAATTATGCTCTTCGTTTATTTCTTTCCATAAGTTTTCTTGCCTTTTAAAGTCTTTAATTCAGCAGCCTAGTGCCATAAACTCCCATTAGTCTTAATTCATAACTTTTATAATATAAGCTCATTAGGTGCCTTAGTTGATATGTCTTAGCTCATTTTCCCTTTTTAAGTCTTTTTACTAGCTTAAAACTTAAGCTGCACAAGGCCTTTTTCCCTTTAGAGAAAACAATACTCAACTCATTCTAAGGGTAAAAACCTTTTTCATTAAGCCTTTTTTCTGGCTTATAAGTGCTTTATATTATTTCTAATTGGCTGTTAAATGTGGACTTGAGGACAAGATTTAAGAGGTTATAAGCCACTTAGCCTCTAGACCCAATTTGACAGCTTGAAATTAAGCTGGAAGGGTCCACTTTGGACTGTCTGTTAACAGGTTTAGGTTATAAGCTCATATGCTCATTTAAGCTTATTACCTTATTGTTTTAGCTTAGTTTTGGTTTAACATTACTCATTAAGTTAGTATAAGTTCATTTTAGCTTATGTTATTTAGGGTAAAGTTTAATTGGGCTTATTTGCTTTATAGTGTTAAATTTTTAAGTTATAAAGCTTTTTAAGCTTTTCTGTCATTTTAGCTTAGTATAACTTATCGTCTTTGTTTCTTTTTGCATATGTGGGCTTATTAGGTGCAATATAGGATCTGTATTGGCTTATTTTCCATTTGCATCAGCTTATATGCCTTTAAAAAGCTAAAAAGAATTAACCATTTGTGCCTTTAAGTTAAAATAAGCAAACTGTCTGTTTGTTTGTGCCTTTTTCTGCTTATTTGTTGGTTTTCAAAATTTGTCATAGTCATAAAAGTTGCTTATTTACATGTGCTTTACAAGTGTGTGCAAAAATAAAAGTAAATTATTTTTACTGTAGCAAGTAAAAAAGAGAGGGGCCAGGACTCGAACCTGCGACCCTCCCTTTAAACACACACATACTTAACACTGCGCCCTTGGGTCTTTTTCGTTAAGAACCCAAGGGACTTTGTTAATAAACACTTTCAGCCCAATATGCATTCAGTTCTTTAACTGCTTATTTTAGCTTATTTATAAGCTGAATTTTCAGTTTTAAATTTTTCTTAGATCCTTTGTAGTATAATGTAATTTCCCTGAATTTTTTAGAATTTTTCATAATTGTTTAATATTTTTTAACATTTATTTTCTTTAAAACTGTTTTTTAATTATAATAAATTAAATAAAAATAAAAAAACTAATTTTCTTTTTTTTGGAAAATTTTATTTTATCATATTTCACTTAGGAAAAATAGAAAAACTTTCGTAGGATCATTTTTGCAAATCTTTAATTTTTAAAGAACGGGTTTCGGGCCCGGTTCTTGTTTCTTCACGTTTTTAACTCAAATCAACTCCGTTTTGAGTCTAGTTTTTTTTAACTTCCTTTTTAGTCACTTAAGACCCATTAAAAGTTGAAAAATCACTTTAGGTTTAATTTTTCATATTTTAGGTTTTTAGTCGCGTTAGTTTTTAATTTCCGTTCTCGTTTTTATGATTTAAGCCTAATTGCCTTAATTTTATGCTCCTATAGACTTAGGATTTCATTCTTATGCCTTATTTATGATTCCCATAGAATTTTAAGATAATCGTTTGCCTATTTTTGCTTTCCCGTAGTTTTAGTTTTAAATTCCCGTTTTCGCAATTTTCTTAAATTGCTTTTGTTTTGGGTTTTCTGTTATTTGTTTTTGCATATTATTAGTAGTTTTAGAAACTCAACCCCATATCTTTACCATTCAAGCATTGATATTCAAACCGACTCTCGATTTTCAAATTCACGCCTCGTTGGGAAGAATGACCCGGGTTCTGTTTTAAACTTTATGGATAACGAAGTGAGAAGCCGATACTTCCGGTTTATTATACTACTATCATTGATGTATCCCTGATTTATTATATATTTATATGTGTTAAAAGGAGTTAAGTCACTCAACCCGATGGTCCAAACTTTAAGGTGAATGGTCATCGTGTGAAGCATTACTTCGGAGGGGACTTACCACCCAAGGTAGTCCAGGATCTCCACACTTTCTCTAAGGACGAATGAATTCGGGGATCAAGTCAAGCTATGTGACTCTGTTACAAAAAACAAAGCGCTTCGTGGGAGGCACCCCATGCTTATCCTTCTATTTTCTTTCTTATTTCCAATGTGATGTGAGGAGGCTTTTACTCTTCCGATTCTTGTTGTTTGTGCTTGTGATTTTTTTGTAGGATTGACCCAAAATTTTCTGAAGACTCTCATGTTCGATGTTTTGTCCTGGTCCACTCGAGCTTCCTAGCCTTTGCTTGCAATTAGTTTGGGGAAATCCAATATCCTAGATTATTATCGTCTAACATTTATCTTACTTGAGATTTGTGTGATACTTTCTTCATGCTTGGATTATGCATTCGACTTTTTGAGTTATAGTATGGGGTTTTTAAGTCTTAAGATAGGAAACATTGAGGACAATGTTTAATTATAGTATGGGGTAGTATATCTTCGATATGATTTTTCCTACCTTTGCCGTTGATCTCACGTACCCCGTTTTCCCACAAAAATTTTAAAAAAATGAAAAAATTAAAATTTTCAAAAATAAAATAAGTGTTTTGTCACAATTTTAACTTTCCTACTGGGTAGAATAAGAATAAATTTTGACCCGATCGAGCGTGTTGAGCTCTAGCTTGTTCCTTAACTTTTAGGCTAAGCGTTCGCGGAAATTCGCGAAGAACGAAAATTGATAGAGTTAAGTATGAGTGGGATGCTAAACAAGGATTATTTGAAAATCTTAAGAGCTCATGTATGTAATCTGTGGCTTTTTCTCCCACAAGCTCCTAACCAAAATAATAATATGTGCTGTTTTTGGAGATTAAACTTAAATCAACAATTTTTATGTAATATATAGCAAAAAATTTAGTCTTAGTTCAAATGTATAGTTGAATTTTTCAAAAAGAAGTCTTCTCTATATAAAGTAAAAAAAATGAAATGATGAAAAATGAAAAAAAATATAATAATAATAATAAAAACTGTGGGCTAATAAAAGTTTACTGCATCTTGTCGGCTCACAACCGATGTTGCAGTCTTCTAAATAAGGCACATAGTAATAATAATCCGAGACTGATAAACGTTTGTTGCATCTTGCCGGCTCACAACCGATGTTGCAGCCTTCTAAAAGGTCGAGGGTTACAATTGCATAAATGTTATGTTTAATATTAAGTTTGAATTAATAAATAGATCTCTTTTTGTTAAATTTAAATATGCTTTTGAACTTTGACTATTTTATTTTAAGTAAACTATGTATATACGGGAAACCTGAGAGTTTTTGAAACCTAAGGTCCGTGAGTCCCGATATTAGTCTCTGTGGGGTGTCAAAAGCCTGGTCACTTAGCCGCAAGGTTGGGATGTGCCAAGACGAAAGTCGCTCGAATGGGATGATCTCGCCTTCAAACTCATTATTCTCAGGTGGAACGTGAAGCATAGAATTTTGCAAAATGTTGATCCATGGTTGAAATTCAAAATAACACATTCACCTTAGATATAATAATTATCAGGAGTGAAAAGTTCACAAGTTGCAAATATGAGTAGTGTTAGCATCTTAACTGATATTTAGCGGTGATTTTGTTTTAAGCTTGGTTTGGAGCAAGTAAAAAGTCGAGGACGATAAATTTATCCTTTTTGGGGCATTCTCGGATCGAAATGGATCTTGTTCTATGATCCCTAAACGGTTATGGAAATAACGAAAGTCAGAATATTCTAGTTAGTTTTCAAAATAAAATCATAAAAATGGAAAAAGTTTTGAAAAATGGAAAAATATGGTGTTTTAAAACTTGTGATTTCTTAACTCTCCCCACAAAAGTCTTTGCTACTTTTCAAGGATTTAGTTTGGGAAGGTTTTGAGGTATTTGGTTTTAGAGCATATAATATTGCGTGAGGACACGGCAATCACTTAGTTTGGGGCATTTTGATATGTGAGAAATCACATATCTTTTGTATGTCAAAAATAACCCTGAAATGATCAAATTATGCTTGTATATTGCTTGTTTTGTCATTTGTGATGTGTAGGTACGGATATAGCAAAAATCACAAGAAAATGGTCAAAACCGGGCAAACACAAACACAGGAACGGATAGAGTGCACAAGAGCCGGAAGTTTTTAGCAAAAGGTCAACAAAGTCAACCTTGGTCAACAATGGTCAACTCACAAAAAGACAAAACCCTCAAAATACCCAAATGAGCCTTAATGTTAAACCAAATTCACAATAAGTACTTAAAACCCTAACACCGTTAGTTTTTTATTATAAAGACTAACGGTCATTATCTCTTAACAACTAAACCTTTTAAACCAAGCCCGAGCCCAAATAATAAACCGGTGGCCCATTTCTTTTTTATAAAAGCCCAGGTCAACGTCCCAAACCCCTCAAACAAACACAAAGTGTATAACAATTGGGGGCGGGAAAAACAGTTTTTACTGTTCACTATCTCCCCCAATCAATTAATCACCAAATTAACCCTCGTTTAAGTACAATTAACCCTTCTAGATGATTATGATGCAAGCAATGACGAATTTGGATTTCTAGGTTGGCAATCCCAAGGCCAATTATTGGCTAATGAGACGTGTAAGGCTTTGGACGGCTATGATCAATAAGGAGAAGGGCAAATCATGAATTAAGGGTTAAGATTAGAAGTAAGGGGAGCGTCTAAGGGCCTGGAAGCTTCACTCTTGGCCTATAAAAGGAGCCTTTCACTCACAGTTTAATTATCTAGGAGTAGTTTTTAGTGTAGCTTAGTGTAATTTTTAGTGTAACTTTTATAAATGTAATTTTTAGCTTATCGTTTTTTAATCAATGTAACTTTCCATTACAAAGCTTGTAATCAGTTTTAATATCAATTAAAAGTTTAGTTTCCATATTGTGCACTTGTTAAATCCTGTTTCTCATAAATGAATTATGGTTCAATAAGCTCTTTTAAGCTCTCTAAAGTTCAATAAGCTGTCTAATTCACTCATAAGCTAGCTACACTCTCATTTAAGCTCTTAAAAGCTAAAATGAGCTTATTGTAACTCAAATTCACTCCTAAAATTACCTCAGCTTAAATTTGGAAGGGAACCCAGACATGAATGGGTTTCCAGGACCTCACTAGCTTATCTATTATAAGCTAGATCTTGTTGATTAGCTCATAAGAGCATTTGATAAGCCTTGTTTGTGCAAAGGCCTTTGTAAGTCTTCATTTTCCTTTTTTAGCTTTAAAACTGCAAATTAGTTAAATATTGCTTATTTTCTGCTTATTGCTGTTTAGTTTAGCTTAATAGTGCTTAATATAGTTGTTCTGTTCTTATGATGTTTGATTGATAGTTTAAAATCTTAGTTGCATTTATTTGTTATAAAACAGCCAAAAATACCAAAAATATTAGCATAGTCTTGTAGCTTATTAATTCTGCTTAATTAGTTGCTTAAATATGTTCATTAGGTTTTTATAAGCTTGATATAATCTGGTATTTGTGTTTCAAAACTGATCTCTTAATTTTATAAGCTAAAACTGAGATTTCACATTTTAAAGGGGTGTTTTGTTCAGGCAGTATTAACTTAAGTTAGTACTGCCCTTAGCCATTTAGCCTTATAAATTGAGTTTCAATCTTAAAGTTAAACTTATAATATTAGGTTTTTAAGTTCTTCTTAGGTTAAATAAGTTTATAGGTAGCTTATGTGTAGGTTTTTTGAATCTGTGGCCATAAGCTCAGGTGTATGAGCATTTTGAGTTTGAGTTTGTTCAAGCTAATTTCATTAATCAAATTGTCTTTAGTTTTAGTGATTACATAGTGTAGAAACATAGATCATTAGCCTGCACTTTTAGTTTTAAGTTTTGACTCTTGGGGTGTCAAACGCGTCAGGATAGTTAAATAGCCTAATAGCTAATTTCTAGCTTAGATTTCAGAGAGTAAAAGTAGGTTTTAAGTTTTCAAATTTTGTCCACAAGTAGATTTTAGTTAATAGTAGATCTATTTCAGCTTAATTTTCTTTTAAAAGTTCCTTAATCTATCTGTTTTTAAGCTCAAAATAAGGAATTTGTCTTTTCAAAAATCAGGCAGTAAACACAGCATACACTGAGTTTATAAGCAGATTCCAAAAAGCTTTTTCATTAAGCATTTGAGTTTCAAAATACTTTTTAAAAGTAGTTTTAGGTAGCTTATTAGTCAAACTTTAAAGTAGTATAAGCTAAAAGTCCATAAGGATCTTTTAGCTTATTGAAAAATAAGCTCAAAGTTGCCTTAAGGGACTGTTTGGTTTACATTTATATCAAAGTGCTTATTTGTGATTTTTAGCTTATTGCCATAAGTTTTTGTTTAGTTCCTGTCTTAACTAGCTTATTAGGTTCATGTTTAGTAGTTCATAGCTTATTTAGGTTAGGTTCTAGCTTATTTTAGCTTTTCATAGAAAAACCAAAAACATCAAAAACAACATAAGTAGCTTTTTCATTGTGCCTTTTCAGTGCTTATTTGATTTTCAAAATGCTTTTTGTTTATTGTTTCAAGTAGCTTATAGGCCAGGCTTTAAGTAGGTATAAGCTAGATTTTCATAAGGTTCTGTTTGCTTATTAGAAATTAAGCTCAAAAGTTGCTATATGCCTGTTTGGTAATCAGTTTTAGTAATAAGTGCTTATTAGTGTTTTTCAGCTTATGGCTTGTCATTTTAGCTTAAGTTAGTCTAAATAGCTTATTAGGATAGTCATAGCTTATTTTATTAAGCTTAAGCTTATTCCAAGCTTATTTTGTTCTTTGAGTTTTTATAAAGTTTAAAAAAGAATTAATATGTTATCTATTTTAAGTTTATTTCTAGCTTATTAGTGACTTTTAAAAAAAAGTTGTTTTCACAAAAACAGCTTATTTTTACCTGCCTAATAACTTTGCTTTTTAGGTTTTAGCAAAAATAAAAAAGGGAAGAGGAGAAATTGTGGGTGAGCAAGGCTAGAACCCACAACCTCAACCCTCCTCATCCTTTATAAACGACTCAACACACACACTTCTCACCAACGTGCCCTTGGAACTTTTACGTCCAAGTTTGCAAACATAATTGTTTTACCACCTTTTTGAGCTCTTTTTATCATAAGCACTTCGAGTGTTTATTTCCTTTTTCCTGGCTTATTCTTTTCAGCTTATTCATAGGACTTATTTTTCATACAACCCTTATAACTTTAGTGATTTTTATGAATTTTCTTAGAATTTTTAGTCAAAGTTTTATATTTTTCGTGAATTAATTTTGTTAAAAACTTTAAAAAATTATAAAAAATAGAAAAAATAATCAAAAAAATAATTTTTTTTTTATAAAATTTTCTTTTATCATATTCTAGGTTTAGGTTGAAATTTACTTCCGTATGGTTAATATTTTGAAAGTTCAATTTTTAAAGAACGGGATTCGATCCCCGTTCTCGTTTTCTTCGTTTTTAGCTCAAATTACTCTCGGTTTAGAATTACCTTAGCTTTTTACTTTTAAATAGTCATTTAGGACTAGAAAAAGTTTAGAAAAGTATTTAGGGATTAATTTTAGTGTTCTAGCTTATTTGTCGTGTTTACTTTATTTCCCGTTATCGTTTTTAGGTTTAATTATCCCTTTATTTACTCACTATTAGGATTTTAGAAAACAAATCATCTTCGAACCAATTCAAGTCATTGTCCAAATAACAAACGAGGTCTCAATTTCATAAGTCTTTGGGAAAACGACCCGGTAATCACTTACCGGTTAAACGTGTAGTATTTTTGTAAGATTTTTCCTACTACCTTTGTCCTCAAGGGTAGTTTTGGAATTTTCTTTACTTTATATTATTATACGTATTAAAACTATACACCATAAGGCAACATATTTTCCTTTACCATCTAAACAAGAACAATGTAACAATGGGCTAACCTCTGACCATATACAAAAATACACTAACCTTTGAACATATACAGAAATACTGTTAGCCTCAAAATATTAAGTCAAACAAGAAAGTTCGTTCATTTATTATATTAGGTCTCGGTCATTAATTAAATATACGTTGTAATAGGCTAGACGGGTAAACGGGTTCTTAAATGTAATCTAATAGGTCACGTGTACCGGGTGAAAGCCCAAGTAATCCTGAGCCCGGCCCGTAGAAATACTAAAGGCATGCAAGCCTTTTAGTTTAGGTATAAATACACCTCACCAGGGAAGGTGAGGTAGTTGGTTCATTTGTAAACATTTCATTTTGCAAGTAATCCTCCTATTTTTTTCTCTACTTTCTCTCTCTACAAATCTTCTCATCATCCAATCTTACTTTTCTTGTTCATCATAATATGAAGTGAAGTGATTATTTGGCTCCTACATTTGGTATCAAGAGCCTCGGGTGGATCGTGGTTGTTTTGTGGTTTAATAAGCTCAAAAATCTAATTTTCGTGGCTTATTTTGAAATATAAGCTCACGTCTCAATTTTTTTTGGGCTTATTGGTTTGTTTTGCTTCTTTACTTCTTGCTTCACTTGTTCTACACCTTCTTGTGTTTCATTTGTGGTTAAAACCCAAATTTTCGTGGCTTATTTTGGATTATAAGCACACGAATCAAATTTTTTGGGGGCTTATTTGTTTCACTTGTTTAATCCTTGCTATACTTGGTCTACATCTCTATTGCTACTAAACTAGTTTCTTTATTATTATTTTTTGCTAAATTTCGATCTTAAATCGAGCTTATTTCAAGCTTATTTGATTTCTTATTTTTGAAGCTTGTTTGAGATTTGCTTATTACTCTTGTGGTCTTAACCGGTCAAAATCAAGAGACATAGATCCACTATTTTAGCTTCATAAGACAAGGACATTTTGTTTGATAGTTAAAGTGGTCCTCACTAGAAAGTGACCTCGAGTGGAATATGTAAGACAAGCGCGAGCGAAATATGCAGGTGTTTTTGTAAAGCGAAATATGTATAACATATTAAGCAGGATATGTTAAATTCTTCGGATTTTCCGGAGTTTAACTCAAGTTGATACTTCTATAAACTGTTTTTTAATCGAGGAATGATCACGACTCCTTAAATGCTGGGCGGTTGGAAATCTTTGAGTTAAGACGACTTAGAGAGGGCTGTTTGAAAATAAATTTGAAACAAATCAAATTTCGTATATTCTCTTAATAAATCCGGATGTTTCTAGGATGAATAACGACTTATAGGGAAAGTGTTAGTAAGAGGATGAGAGTATTGATAAGCTTGCGGACAACTTTCGACTTAGTTGAGAATTGTTTCTAAAAAGGTTAGTCACTCCCACTCGGTTAAAGAAGGTGAGGAAATTTGTTTACTTGTAGTGGGCCTCATTTTGGTAAATATTGTACTAATAATAATAACAAATCAAGCTACCTGATCCGGCTCAAAGAGTCTTCAATTCAAAGGTAACCTTACCGAACAGTGTTTGTTATCAAATGGCACTCCACTCTGGTCTTGCTCCCGTCTGCAAAAACAATGGTCAAATAGTACATAATAATCAAGGTCTACAAGGGAATAATTTTTATCGGGGAAAACAATTTTAATGGAAATCAAGGTTTTCCAGCTCAAAACAATCCATGCTCCAAATTTTTCCCAATACTAATCAAGATTTCAAAACTAAACATTTTCAAGTATCCTAATATATCATGTTCAACGCAAGTGTTTTCAAATGAGTTTTCAAGTTACAAGAGAAACTAATGATAAAATAATGAGGAAAACATGCAAGAAAATCATATCAATTCATTGAAAGGAGAAAGTTGAAGGAATGAAATTCAAAAAACACGATGGTGTCCTCAACAAGACTTCTTGATGAATCAAACACAAAAATGTTTTTCAAAATAACTTGCAAAATATGTTAAAGTGGATTCTTCCAAACCAAGCCTCAACTTCGGCCTATCTTTCGAGTTATTTTTTTACCACTTTCCATTCCCGAAATGTGAGATGAAAGCGATCACTACTCGAAGTGGTGTTGCTTACGAAGGACCCTCGATTCCTACTAATCCTTCTTCTAAAAAGGTAGTGGAATGAGAAAAAAATCGGGAGACAAATGGATAAGAGCAAACAAATTTCAAGGAAGTACCGACTCCTATACCACCACGGTTAATCCCATTCTGAATCGAAACCCGATGTTCGGAAGACTTTTACCTATGTTGAATTTTTTCAGTTATCCTTCACGACGTAATGATCAAAAGTTCCGTGAAAAAGCTTCTTATCAAAAAGAGAAGATTTTTCAAATGTTCCAAGATTTACGCTTTGACATTAGCTTCGCAGACGCTTTGTTTTTGATGCCAAGATTTGCTCCTACGATTAGGAATTTGCTCATGAATAAGGAAAAGTTGCTTGAGTTAGCTAAGATACCGTTGAACGAAAATTGCTCGGCGATGCTCCTCAAAAAGCTTCCCGAAAAGCTTGGTGATCACTGGCATGTTTCTTAATACAGGTAATTTCCGGGAATGGAGTATGCATGCCTTTGCCCGATCCTTGACCTGCGAGTATAAATCTTATGCCCGTTCTTTGGAAAAAGCTTTCTTTACCCGAACTTACACCAACTCGGATGACTCTTGAGTTAGCGGATCGATCCATAACTCATCCTAAAGGACTCGCCGAAGACGTTTATGTCAAAGTGGGAAAGTTCCACTTTCCTACCGACTTTGTTGTTGTAGATTTTGAAGCCGATCCTCGAGTACCTCTCATACTTGGGAGATCCTTCTTAAGAACCGGTCGTGCCTTAATTGATGTTTAATGAGATGATATTAACCCTTCGGTTGTTACGAAGCCATACACTTTTAATCAAGGAATCAAACTACGTGTACTCATTTATAAGAATGATAAGTCGGTAAACCGAATTGACATCATTGATGAGGTTTGTGAGGAGTATGCTCCGGAATTGCTAGGGTTTTCTAATAAATCTTCGGGTGGCAATCCCACCCCGACGTCTGAGCCTCTTACGTCACGTATCATTTTTGAGAGATGTAGCTTATCTCAAGGATGATTCGATTTCCCTAGAAATTAATTATGCCGATTGCAATCCGGAGGGAGATATTTGATTAATTGAAAATTTATTAAATAATGACCCGTTTCAACTCCCTCCGATGGAACTAAAGCAAGGAGAAATAATCAAGGCGAAATCCTCAATGGAAGAACCTCCAGAATTAGAGTTAAAAAGATTTTACCATCTCACTTGGAATATGCTTACTAGAAAAAAAACCGACAAGTTACCAGTGATTATTGCAAAAGGTTTAAAGATGATGAAAAAGATGCTCTCTTAAAAGTGCATTAAATCACTATAAACGGGCTATGCTTGGAAAATCCAACGACTTCAGAGGGTTTGACTCTCGTGTTTAGTAACATACAAAATCTTGATGGAGGCATGTGATTACAACCCCGGTTCAAAGTCAAGAATCGTGGTTACCCAAATATTTACGAAGTAATTCAAAAGGAGGTCCTAAAACTTCTGATGCCGGAAGGATCTTACCCTAGATCCTCTGACAGCCCAGGGTTAGTCCAGTGCATTGTGTTCAAAGAAAGGAGGAATAACTGTTGTTGCTAATGAAGAGAATGAATTAATCCTGACACGTTTAGTTACAGGGTGGAGAGTTTGTATCGACTATAGGAAATTAAATGAAGCAACTCGAAAAGATCATTTTCCATTGCCGTTTATGGATCAAATGTTAGAAAGATTAGCCGGAAATGAGTTTTTTGTTTATTGATGTATTTTCGGTATTTTCAACTACCAGATAGATCTCCAAAGACAGGCTGAAAAACTACTTTCACATGCCTGTATAGAACTTTCGCGTACCGTCGCATGTCTTTTTGGCTTGTGTAATGCTCCCGGTACTTTCCAACGGTGTATGATGGCCATATTTCTCATGATCTTGATCGAATAAACTATGGAAGTATTTAGGGATGATTTCTTCGGTTTTTGGGGATAGTTTTGAATTCGTGCCTCTACAATTTTGAAAAGATGCTAAAGTGTGAAGGACCGAATTTAGTTCTATTGGTGATGTGCAACTATTTGTGTAGAGAAGGAATTGGTGTTAGGACATAAAATTTGAAGTCAGGAATTTGAGGTAGTCATGCTAATGTCGATGTTATCGCTAAGCTCACCTCACCCGACTACACGTTTATTAAAAGGTGTTAGGAGTTCTCCTAGGTCATGCAGGTTTTTACCGTGTTTTTATCAAGACTTTTTCCAAAATGCTTTAGACCTAGTTTTCACCTTCTGGAAGGAAACACCGTTTGTGTTTTCTAAAGGTTTGTATTGATGCCTTCGGGGACTCTTTAAAGAAGCTTACTGAAGCTCCGAATCTTAGTTATCCCAGATTGGAACCTGCCGTTCGAAACTTATGATGTTGTGATGGCAAGGATTTTGCGATTGGTGCGGTTTTGGGACAACGAAAGACGAAGCATTTTTAGCCTATACATTATGCTAGTAAGACAATGACCGAAGCTCAATTTACTTTAACAACTACCACGGGAAAGAATTGCTTTGCGTTGTGGGTATGCTTTTGAAAAGTTTTCGGCCAGTATATACGTGTCTTTCTAATAGCATAGTGTATAAGGATCACTCGGCTTTACAAGTAACTATGTTGAATTAAACAGACTGCCAAGCCCAGGTTGGCTCCGATGGGTGCCCTTCTAACCATAGGAATTTGTATATCACCTATCCGTGATAAAAAAAAGGAAGTGAGAACCTCGCGGAAGAGATCATTTAATCTAGACTTGATGAATCCTCATAAGGATGTGTTAGAAAATAAAGACATAAATGAAAATTTTCCTTTAAAGACTTTCTTGGTGTAAATATTAGTGTAAGTACCTCATGGTTTGCCGATTTTGCAAATTTCCATGCAGGGAATCTTTATCATTCAAAGGAATGAGAACCTCAACAAGAAAAAGAAGTTTTTAAGGACGTTAAAGCATTATTTCTTGGTACGATCCCCTATCTTTTTCGTATTTTATGCGGATCAAATCCTTCGAAGTGTGTTGAATGGTGTAAGAAGCTAATGATATGTCCTCAGAAAGCTTGTCATGAAGGAACCACGGGGGCCATCATAGTGCAAATCTCACCGCTTCGCGAAAAGTGTAAGTTTCGAGTGTGACCTCGAGCTTGTCTTTTTGGCTCCGACAAATATCGAGATGCCCATACAATGATCAAATCTTGTGATACGTGTCAAAGACAAGGAAAAATTTCACAACGAGATGAGATGTCTCAAAACGCTATTCAGGTTTGTGAAATCTTCGATGTATGAGGTATCGATTTTATGGGACTATTTAGTCTTTACGTAGGAAATAAATAACATCCTCGTTGCCGTTTGATTATCTTTCGAAGTAGGTGGAAGCAAAGGCGCTCCCCACAAATTTTGCTCGAGTTGTAGTTAAGTTTTTGAAATCTCTTTTCGCCCGATTCGGAACACCTAGAGCTATTATAAGCGATCGTGGGACCTATTTTTGTAATGATCAACTTAGTAATGTAATGTCTAAGTATGGGGTCACTCATCGTATTGCTACCACTTATCACCCTCAAACGAGCGGTCAAGTGGAGGTGTCCAATCGTGGTTTGAAAACGTTATTCTAGAAAGGACGGTTGGAGAGAAAACCGTTGCCTAATGGTGAGTACAAACTAGATGGATGACGCTTTCTTATGGCATTTCGTTACGTTTTAAGGACACCGATTGGTTATACGCCTTACAAATTAGTGTACAGAAAGTCTTGCCATTTACCTATCGAGTTAGAGCATAAAGCATATTGGGCTTTGAAACATGTTAATTTCGATCTTAAAACCGCGGGGTGATTCGGAAGCTTCAACTTAATGAAACTTTAATGAGCTTCGTGATCCAAGCTTTCGGAATTCTTTTGATATGATAAAGAGAGACAAAGAAGCTTCACGGAATCAAAGATCAAAAACCGCATTTTCAATCTTGAGTGATCGAGTTTTTCCTCCTTAACTCTCGTCTAAAGATATTCTCGGGAAAGCTTAAAACTCGTTGGTCAGGACCTTTCACCATCAACCAAGTTTTTCCCATATGGAACCATGAGTTATATCATCCCGATGGTCCAAACTTTATGGTGTATTGGTATCGTGTGAATTGTTGAAGCATTACTTCGGAAGGGAATTACCACCCAAGGTAGTCCAGGATCTCCAAACTTTCTCAAGGACGAATAAATTCGGAGATCGAGTCAAGCTTTGTGACTCGGTTACCAAAAACAAAGCACTTCGTGGGAGGCAGCCCATGCTTATCTTTCTATCTTCTTTCGTATTTCTATTGTGATGTGAGGAGGCTTGTACTCTTCCGATTCTTGTTGTTTGTGCTTGTGATTTTTTATAGGATTGACCCACAATTTTTGAAGACTCTCGTGTTTGGTGTTTTGTCCAGGTTCACTCGAGCCTTTGCTTGCAATTAGGTTGGGAAAATCCAATATCTTAAGATTATTATCGCTAACATTTATCTTGTAGGTATATTGATTAATTGGCTTGAGATTTTTGTGATACTGCTTTTCATAGCTTGGGTTTTGCATTCGACTCTTTTTTGTGTTATAGTATGGGGTTTAAAGTCTTAGGCTTGGAAAACATTGAGGATCAATGTTTTATTTTTGTATGGGGTAGTATATCATCGATATGATCTGATCTAACTTTTGCCCGTTGTTCTAGTATCCCAGTTTTCCCATATAAAAATAAAAAAAATGAAAAATTTTAAATTTAAAATAAGATGTTTTTGTCACCAATTTTGGACTTTCTTAATAGTTGAATGTGAATAAATGTGACCCGATCGAGCGTGTTGAGCTCTAGCTTGTTTCTTAACTTTTAGGCTTAAGCGTTCCAGAATTTCGCGAAGAACGAAAAATGATAGAGTTAGTTCGAGTTGGATGCTCTAAAATCAAGGATTATTGGGAAAATCTTAAGAGCTCATGTATGTATTTTGTTGGCTTTTCTCTCCCATAAGCTCTTAAATTAACCCACTCCTTTCACTTGGCCACAAGATGCTTAATACCAAGCTACACCTCAGCAAAACGAAACGTCACCAAAGGATTGTGATTGGTCAAGACTCCAACAAGAATGACACGCGGGATTTTGAACAAACACACCTTGATGGGAAATGTTACACTAAAAGCAAGCCAAAAGAAGCACAAGGCTCTGACACAAGGAATGCCACGCTGGCAATCCGTGTGATCACATCTTTGATCCAACGGTGAAGGCAGGGCATCTAATGATTGGCAAGGATTCAAGGGTTAAGATCAAATCCAAGAGGAGCGTGTGAAAAAGACCTAGAAGCTTCTCTCTCTGCCTATATAAAGAGCTCCTCACTCACTCACAAAAGATATCTAGGAGTAGTTTTTAGTGTAGCTTAGTGTAATTTTTAGTGTAACTTTTATAAATATAATTTTTTAGCTTATCGTTTTTTTAATCAATGTAACTTTCCATTACAAAGCTTGTAATCAGTTTTAATATCAATTAAAAGTTTAGTTTTCAAATTGTGCACTTGTTAAATCCTGTTTTCTTTTAAATGAATTATAAAGCTCTTTTAAGCTCTCTAAAGTTCAATAAGCTGTCATTTTAACTCATAAGCTAGATATACTCTCATTTAAGCTCTTAAAAGCTAAAATGAGCTTATTGTTACTCAAATTCACTCCCAAAATTACCTCAGCTTAAATTTGGAAGGGAAACCAGACATGGATGGGTTTCCAGGACCTCACTAGCTTATCTATGATAAGCTAGAGCTTGTTGATTAGCTCATAAGAGCATTTGATAAGCCTTGTTTGTGCAAAGGCCTTTGTAAGTCTTCATTTTCCTTTTCTAGCTTTAAAACTGCAAATTAGTTTAATATTGCTTATTTACTGCTTATTGCTGTTTAGTTTTGCTTAATAGTGCTTATTATAGTTGTTATGTTCTTATGATGTTTGATTGATAGTTTAAAATCTTAGTTGCACTTATTTGTTATAAAACAGCCAAAAATACCAAAAATATTAGCATAGTCTTGTAGCTTATTAATTCTGCTTAATCAGTTGCTTAAATCTGTTCATTAGGTTTGTTATAAGCTTGATATAATCTGGTATTTGAGTTTCAAAACTGATCTCTTAATTTTATAAGCTAAAAATGAGATTTCACATTTTAAAGGGGTGTTTGGTTCAGGCAGTATTAACTTAAGTTAGTACTGCCCTTAGCCATTTGGCCTTATAAATTGAGTTTCAATCTCAAAGTTAAGCTTATAAGATTAGGTTTTGAAGTTCTTCTTAGGTTAAATAAGTTTATAGATAGCTTATGTGTAGGTTGTTTGAATCTGTGGCCATAAGCTCAGGTGTATGAGCATTTTGAGTTTGAGTTTGTTCAAGCTAGTTTCATTAATCAAATTGTCTTTAGTTTTAGTTATTACATAGTGTAGAAACATAGATCATTAGCCTGCACTTTTAGTTTTAAGTTTTGACTCTTAGGGTGTCAAATGCATCAGGATAGTTAAATAGCCTAATAGCCAATTTCTAGCTTAGATTTCAGAGAGTAAAAGTAGGTTTTAAGTTTTCAAATTTTGTTCACAAGTAGATTTTAGGTAATAGTAGATCTATTTCAGCTTAATTTGCTTTTAAAAGTTCATTAATCTATCTGTTTTTAAGCTCAAAATAAGGAATTTGTCTTTTCAAAAATCAGGTAGTAAACACAGCATACACTGAGTATATAAGCAGTTTTCAAGAAGCTTTTTCATTAAGCATTTGAGTTTCAAAATACTTTTTAAAAGTGGTTTTAGGTAGCTTATTAGTCAAACTTTAAAGTAGTATAAGCTAAAAGTCCATAAGGATCTTTTAGCTTATTGAAAAATAAGCTCAAAGTTGCCTTAGGGGACTGTTTGGTTAATAGTTATATCAAAGTGCTTATTTGTGATTTTTAGCTTATTTCCATAAGTTTTTGTTTAGTTCCTGTTTTAACTAGCTTATTAGGTTCATGTTTAGTAGTTCATAGCTTATTTAGGTTAGGTTCTAGCTTATTTTAGCTTTTCATAGAAAAAACCAAAAACATAGGTGAAAGTTAAAAGAAGATTTTCATTCAGCTTTTTAATTACTTAATTGAGTTTCAAATTAGTTTTTGATTAAAGTTTTAGAAAGTCTTTTTGATAAGCTTTAAGTTGTTATAGAGCTTATTCTCATAAGGATCCATTAGCTAATTGGAAATTAAGCTCAAAGATGTCCTATTTGTCTGTTTGGTTTGCAGAATTGTCCATAGTGCTTTTTCAGCTTATTGCCCTTTCTTTTTGCTTATTTCTAGTCTAGACTAGCTTATTAGTGTAGTTTCAGGTCACTTATAGCTTATTTAGTCCTAGTGTAGATTATTTCAGTTTTTAGCTTATTTAGTTTTGTTTAAAAGTAAAAAAAAGGCTAAGTGGCTAAGTCTAGTTTGTCTGATTTTTAAGCTGTTTCTAGCTTATTAGTGACTTTTAGAAAAGTTGTTTTCACAAAAATAGCTTATTATAAGTTGTTTTACAACTTTGCTTTTTAGGTTTTTGCAAAAAAAATAAAAAGGGGAAACCAAGGAAGTCGGGGGTGAGCAAGACTCGAACCCCCGACCTCAACTTAGCCTCTACCCTTTATAAGCCTCAACACAAACACCCCTCACGAACATGGCCTTGGGACTTTTACATCCAAGTTTGCAAACACAATTGTTTTACTACCTTTTGAGTTCTTTTTATCATAAGCACTTCGAGTGCTTATTTCCTTTTTCCTGGCTTATTCTTTTTAGCTTATTCGTAGAACTTATTTTTCATACAATCTTTATAACTTTAGTGATTTTTAAGAATTTTCTTAGTATTTTTAGTCATAGTTTTATATTTTTCCTAAATTAATTTTGTTAAAAACTTTAAAAAATCATAAAAAATAGAAAAATAATCAAAAAAGTAATTTTTTATAAAATTTTCTTTTATCATATTCTAGGTTTAGGTTGAAATTTACTTCCGTAGGGTTAATATTTTGAAAGTTCATTTTTTTAAGAACGGGATTCGATCCCCGTTCTCGTTTTCTTCGTTTTTAGCTTAAATTACTCTCGGTTTAGAATTTCCTTAGCTTTTTACTTTTGAATAGTCATTTAGGATTAGAAAAAGTTTAGAAAAGTATTTAGGGTTTAATTTTAGTGTTCTAGCTTATTTGTCGTGTTTACTTTATTTCCCGTTATCGTTTTTTTCGTAGTTAGATTTAATTGTGCCTTTATTTACTCACTATTAGGATTTTAGAAAACAAATCATCTTCGAACCAATTCAAGTCATTGTCCAAATAACAAACGAGGTCTCAATTTCATAAGTCTTTGGGAAAACGACCCGGTAATCACTTACCGGTTAAACGTGTAGTATTTTTGTAAGATTTTTCCTACTACCTTTGTCCTCAAGGGTAGTTTTGGAATTTTCTTTACTTTATATTATTATACGTATTAAAACTATACACCAGAAGTTCATTTAGATCACCATTCACTCATTTGCATTTATCAATCAAACACCATGTAATATGTAGAGGTTATGTGGGTTATTTCTTGCGGGTTAGAATATGGGTTTTATTGTTGTGTTGAAAGGGATGTTAGGTTGGTTCTACCTTGATCTAGAACTTAGTATTTAGCTTTGTACCAGATAAAGTGTAAGCGACGTTGTGTAAGGTTTTCTCCGCCGATAAGGGAGCTTGTTGATCTAGTGAAGTAACTCTCGAGTTGGGTACTCGGGGAGTGGAGTAGGGCAGAGAGGAGCTCTGTGACCGAACCACTATAAATCATCGTGTTCGGTTTTCTCTCTATTTTATTTATCGCTCTTTATTTATTTTATGCTTGTGATTGTGTTGTGATTTGATGTTTATAACTTGTGTTATGACAACTTGTTTAATCTATGATTTCCATTATTTATATAGTCATTGACTATATTTGGTACAATTCCTATTAAGTCACGATTGATCGGCCATTTGATATAAAAAGTTTTAAGATTTTAATCGAAAACGTATTCACCCCCTCTACGTTTTCAACAATTGATATTAAAGCCATGTGGCTCTTGTTTTCAAAACAAATGGTTTTCAAAACCGGGTACGATCCATGTATAAAATTATCCGAAAAGCAAGACTTAATATGAAAAGTATGTCGATGTTCCATTCTTAGAAGCCTTGATTCTTGAATATCTTTGTTATACAATCTTGAATAACGATCAAAATTTGTTATATAAGTCTACCTCAAAGCTTACTATAACACCCCCATTTTTGACATATATCAGCGGAAGCTAATCTGGGGTATTATTTCATAGTATAAAAGTAATAATCATAGAAAACGACTCGAAAGAGACGTTTTTAAAAGATAAGTTATCATTCATTATTTCATCAGAGTTTTTACAAACAGAGGTCCCAAAATCTACATGAAAACATAAAGTTTGAATGATAACAGTTTAGCCATCTTTAAGTCCGTGCCACTCCGTGCCATAAGATGTTCAGTTACCTGAGATAAACATGCTAAAAAGGTCAACACAATGATTGAGTGAAATTCATAGGTTTATAATAAGTAGTTGTGAATACAAGTCATCATAAGAGTGGGTTACATTGTTATACACCCATAAGTGTAATAATTGCAATGAGTACAATTATTATGGAAAACAGTATTATTGCGTCTAAGCTCATGGCACTCAAACTGACTAGTGTATATATCAATAATGATATATATAAAGATAATGGCCCCCGTGTAGGTAATTGCCATATACCTATGAGTTTCAAATATAGTGCGTTTGGTTACCTATCCGGCTAACACAAACGGGATTCGTCAATCCCAATAGGCCTATTCACAATATTCACGTTCGACATCGTAAGGGATTAATGTCCTTGATGGATAGGTGGTCTTTTGGCATAAAGGGACTTAGACAACAGATGCAATAATATATCAGGATAGCATACATTTAGAAAACACTTGTATTCATGGTTTATAGCATGTATCCCCCTCACGGGTTTATGAAATAGAAGATTTAAAAGTGAGGCTATGAACTCACCTTAACAGTATAGGGAAATCTGATTGATGGAAAAAGTATATCAAGTGAAAGTAACGGCTTTGTCACGCAACCTGGGGTGATATGTCAAGTCTTAGTGTGATATTTATGTTTCAAAAACTCATAAGTTTAACGTATATCTTTTGATTTAATAAATTTTGGAAATAATGTAATCGCTGTTCGTGCTATCATAATCCATAGGCATGGTAGTATCGTTTGAAAGCTAGGGCAACTATTATTGAAATCGTAAACCCAGCAAACTCGTCAAAACGAAAACTCAAATGAAACCCTTCATATGAAATTCCCTAGTAACGTGATACGATAAGATTTTAAGTTTCTTCAAAAGTTAGTTGATGATAAATTATGTTAAATATATAACGAAATAATGCGTCGATTTATGATTAATAACGATAAATGTGTCGGGTTTTAATAAAATCGAGTTCTATAATATTAATATATAATTTTATAATTTATATAAAAATATTATATTCTATATTTTTAACTTTGCAAAATTAGCAATATATACCCTTGGTTTATAAACTTTTACAACTTTAGTCCTTTATATATAAAGTATATATAATTTAAACCTTTAACTTTGAAACTTGGAAAAATAGGTCCTGATAGTTATAACTTTAGAATAATGACATTTTCAGCCCATTTAGTTATAAATTTCAGAAAGTTAGGATATATACCCCTATACATGGAAATATTTGCAAAACAAGTTCAAAAAGCCATGCAAGCTTATTTTAGGATTCCAAATGATATTTTCAGGTTATAGCTTATTAGAATAAGCTAAAATAAGATGTTCTAATGTAACAAAAGTTTAGAAAAAGGATTCGTTAGCTAGAAAATCAAAACGGGTCGTTTTTAGGGTTTTAATAAAAAACACATGGGTTTGAGGATTCAAAGCTTCAAACAAGAGTTTATATATGATCTTAAGAGTATTATGAACATTATAATATAGATTATAAGTTTATGGAACAAGATCTTAGGCTTACTTGAGCTAAAATGGGTCGAAATGGGTTTTTATGACTCGTACGCCTAGAAATGGCTTCAAGACTTCGTTTTTCTTGCTTCTTGGCTTCTATTCTGAGCTTAGGGACTTCACTTGATCCTTCTTGGTCTGAGTTAGAACTCCATTTGAGTGTATGATGAAATTTAAGGTGTGAATGAAATGTATGTGTATGTATGCCTATATATAGTACTCGAGAACCTTGGTGCCTAGATTTAGAGCTTGGAGTAGTGGCCAATGGTCATAGGTAATGACTATTGAGGGCTATAGGATGAGTATTTAGAGCTAAGAACTAGATATGAGAGGTGGATGGGTGTTTGAAGGCCACGGCTAACCACAAGGGTGATGGAGGTGCTTTCTTTTGCTTGGTGACAAAGGGAGGTGATATAGGTGCTTGTAAGCTGCTTGGTGACATAAGGGTAAGGTCATGGAGGTGTTAGGATAGTAGCTTGGGTATAAAATGGGTAAAAATGCAACCTTAATTTTTTTAAGGTTACATTACCTCTTGATACATCCAAAATAACTTGTGTATAAAACTTTGTATGTATACTAAAGTGTATGCGGAATCTACACCTTAATACCTAGAAGTATTATGAATAAAACAGTAATCTTGGATAAACAAAGATATAATCAAACGCTCCAATATTATTAGATCAATAATACGAGTACTTTTCACTAGTACTAGGGTTTACAGACTCTACCTTTTTATCAACAGGAAAAATAGTTTCTTTATCAACATTAAGAGAAGACTCAATAAAGCTACTTGTATCTTTTGATACTTGTTCCGTTACCAAAGAGTTATCAGAATTTTCCTTAGAATCATCTGATTTCTTATCACAAACTATGTTAGACTCTTGCTTACTATTCTCAGGACCATACCCTTTGAATTCAGGCTCTTTGAATTCATTAAGACAAATAAAGACAGCTCAACATATAGGTTCATTATAGATAAAAATGATGAGGTGGAGGAACAGCACTATACCCAAACCTTTTTACTCTTTTTCAGTTATCTGACTGTCCTACCAACGATCTAAATTTTATGAGTCCTTAATCCCATATTCTCAATTTAAAATCAATCAAAGCCCTCTGTTTCTTGCTTAAATTTTTATCAAAACTCATCTTGTAAGCACATTTATTCATAGTCATTACCAGCTACTTCTCTTTTAAGAACTGCAACTTCCACACTAAAGAGCAACCTCCATCTTTCTCTAAGTGAAAAAGTTGTTTCTTCTACTAGTTGCAAAAACACACTTTAAAGTAGCTTTGTAAATGTAAGTTTGGATATAAGCTTAACATCCATCATCACACTGTTTCTTAAGAGTTTCATAGTTTTTTTCCGACAAGTTTTAGTCAAGATTTATCAGTGTATACCTCTAGTCTGAAACGCCATAGATCCATGTTTGTCCTGAACTTGTTCTTCTGCCAAGTCACACGAATACTCCAATCAAAACTACACCATATATAGCCAACAATTGCTTTTGATTAAGTGTCTTCATTGTTCTCCTTGCTTCTTGTGTTCGTCTTGATTTCTGAACTGACTTCCTGTGCCTTCTTGGTGCTCTACAGCTCCCCTGGTAAAGTGTCCACATCTTATGACACGTATGAAACACTCTAACCTTGGATTATCATATCCGACATTATCAGTTAGCAATTAATGAAATTCTCCTGCCTGTCCTCTGAAAGTACCCGGATCCAAAAATCTTTGGCCCTCATACTTAAAAGAGAGAGCTGCCACTTCAAATCCATTGCTTCCAGATTATCTTCATGAATTTGCTTTAACTCTTAATGTAAAAGATTAGAACCATTGGGATTTTCAATTATGAAAGCATACACAACATTATCACTGAAGCTAGCAGTACTAACTTGAAGACTAGCAGTGTTAACATTAGTGATAGCATACTATCTTTGGACTAGCATGTTGAATCATTAGTGCGCTAGTGCTTGGAGCAGTCATGAAGGCCAAGTTTTGAGCACCAGTACTTGCACTAACAGATTTCTTTACCTTTTGTTCAACAAATTTGAAATTGTTGTACAAATCATCAATGCCCATAGTTTCAACTTCAGGCTTATTCATCCACACAACTACATGAGTGTTCCACTCAGGAGGCAAGCTGCTCAAAAAAAATTAATTTAAGTCTTCTTGAGCTATGACTACACCCAAAATTGCAAGCCTACTCATAATCTTCTAAAGCCTATTAAAGATAGAGTCAAGAGACTCTACACTTGATGCACTGAAATTTTCGTACTGTTGCTTCAAAAGTGTCTTCTGAGTTTTCTTAGTAGCTGCATTACCTCCAAATCGTGTTTTAATGGCAGCAAACATTGTTTTAGCATTAGGGTACTGACTAAATGTGAGTTGATGCTCATTGGGAAGAGCATGAGTAGCAAGCTTCTGGCCTTTATATCATTCTTTTTATTTGTCTTTTCTTCAGCAGTTACATGTATAGACATCTTTATAACTGAAGTACCATTCTCCTGTGCTGTTTGTGGTACAGACACCCATGAATCACCATTCTCTATGACCTCCCATAGAGCATAGTCTTGGATCTAAAAGTAATGCTTAATTCTAATCACTCACATCTCGTACTCACCTAGTTTGAGTATGGGTAGCTTAGTAGTAGTATTACTGTTTGTAGATTCAAACTCCATGTCTTCTAGATCAATGTTTCTCAAAGCAAAGCTCTGATACACATTTGATCCCAATCCTAATTCGAATTCTATAGTTTTCTAAGTTAAATTACCTTGGATAAATCCAAAATAACTTGTTGTGGAAACTTTGTATGTATACTAAAGTGTATGCGGAATCTACACTAGAAGTATTATGAATAAAACAGTAATCTTGGATAAACAAAGATATAATCAAACGCTTCAATATTATTAGATCAATAATACGAGTACTCTTCACTAATACTAGGGTTTACAAACTTGAAGCTTTTCTAAATCGACTTGACAACTTATAAACTTGTATATCTATCTAATGCCCTAGAGCCTCCTTTTATAGACTAAGGAGTCCTAGTCGGCTTACAATACATTCCTTAGAGATCATAATCTTTTCTAAACATAAACGTAATCTCTTAAACAAATACTTTATACATATCTTGTACAAAAATATCTCAATACTTATCTTCACAAGTATTCTTGTTCTCTAAACAATCTTTATCTCTTTAAACCGTCTTTATCCTCTTGGCAGTAGTAAGTCTTCTAGCAGTTGTAATCCAGCAGCATAAACTTTTTCACCAGCAGCACTAATAAACATAAGCAGTAGTAACATTAGTACTAGCAGTACTAATATGTACTCACAGTAGTAACATGTACTAGCAGTCTTAACATTACTACTAGCAGCACTAACTACTTAGCTTATATTTCAGTCTTCAACTCTGAGCAGTCTTAACTTCAACTAACAGTAGTAACTTTATGTTATCAGTAATAAATTATACTAACAGTAGTAACTAGCAGTGGCAAATTTATACTACCAGTACTAACTACTTAGCATAATTTATTATGTACTTAGCCGTATAAACTCTAGATCCTTAAAGTCTTTTAAGTCCCAACAATGGAGGTAGCTTGGATGGGTGCTTGGTTTAAAAATAGGTGAAAATGGGTATCGGGTTGGTTTAGGGTTTGTTTTAGGGTTTTGGACTTTTAGATTGAGTTAGGTTTAGGGTTTAGAATAGATTAAGGTTTAGGATTAGTGTTAGGATTAAGGTTTAGGGTTTAGGATTAAGTTTTAGGGTTTAGGATTAATTTTAGGGTTTAGTTTTAAGGTTTAGGGTTTTAAAATGAAATTAGGGTTTTTAGGGTTTTTTTTAGGGTTTAGGATTTTAGATTAGGGTTTAGGATGAATTAGGGTTTAGGTTTAAGGTTTAAAATTCATACATTAAGTGCTTGTATCTTGTGTTAAAGTGGTGGTAAGAAACTAGAATGAATTTGGAGGTAAAATGACCTAGTTTGACTTTCTTGCATTATTAACTTATACATTGAGCTTTAGAAAGTTATAACTTGATTCAAAAGGGAAAAGATATTCAAATGTTGTGTATTGATGCTTGTATATATGCTTTAAAGACTTGTACATTCATTTTATATGTATACATTACATATAATTAGGGTTTTGATATAAATGTTAACGTTTAATGCTTGTTTTGAAATAACGTTTTGAAAAGTACGTTAAATAGATAATGTACTTGGTAAAATGATATTAAGATATAGACTTGTACATATTAAGATGTTTTACAGATGTAAACCATAGATAGAGATTGGCATTGGTAGAGGTTGCGTGAGCTCATTTACTTTAGTTCTGCAAGTTAACGGTGCATAAGGATATAAAGCAAAAATTTCCCTATAAAAAGGTGGTATATATTTAATAGATGGATATTACAGTGCATCTAATTTAATAGATGGATAATTACATTGATGAAAATTGCGGGTTGTTATAACATTGTACAATGTTTAAAGCTACCTACTAAAAAACATCCAAACCCGTATCGTATTGGGTGGATTAAATCAGTTGGTGAAATTAATGTCACCGAACGATGCAAGGTCCCTTTTACTATCGGGAAGTATAAGGACGAGGTTGTATGTGACATTGTTGACATGGATGCTTGCCATATTCTTCTTGGGAGACCATAGGAGTTTGATGTAAATGCGACTCACAAAGGTAAGGATAATACTTACTCGTTTCGAGTTAATGGAGTTAAAAAGATTCTGGTACCATTAATTGAAAACTCCAAACCCAAAGTCATGGAAGAAAAGCGAAACAATATGATGATTATGAGTCATTGAGATTTTAAAGATAAGATTAAAGGTGAGTCGGTGATATATGCGGTTGTTGCAAGAGGAATGATACAAGAAGGTGTTTCAAACAAGATTCTAGAAAAGTTGTTACCTTTAATGGAAGAATTTCAATCACTCATTCCTGATGAATTACCCTCCGCTTTACCACCGATGCGTAACATTCAACATTAAATTGATCTTGTTCCGGGAGCTAGTCTTCCTAACTTACCACACTACAGAATGAGCCCGAAAGAGAATTTAATCTTACATGATCAAGTTGAAGACTGATTGAGGAAAGGTCTAATTCAGGAAAGCATGAGCCCTTGCACCATTCCAGCTTTATTAGTTCTAAAAAAAGATGGTAGTTGGCGAATGTGTGTGGATAGTCGGACAATTAATAAGATAACTATTGCATATCGTTTCCCGATTCCACGCCTTGATGATACGCTAGATATGTTGGAAGGGTCAAAGATATTTTCAAAGATTGATTTACGCAGTGGTTATCACCAAATTCGGATTCGACCAGGTGACGAGTGGAAAACGGCGTTTAAGACTAAGGATGGTCTCTACGAATGGTTGGTCATGCCTTTTGGACTATCAAATGCTCCGAGTACCTTTTCTCATTTAATGAATCAGGTATTGAAGCCATTTATCAGTTTTTTTTTTTATTTTTTTTTTTTTTTTTTTTTTTTTTTTTTTTTTTTTTTTTGTTTTTTTTTTTTTTTTTTTTTTTTTTTTTTTTTTTTTTTCAATTTTATAGTTTATTTTGATGAAATACACATTATAGCAAGTCCGAAAAGGAGCCATCTTAGAACACTTACGGAATTTTCTCATTGACTTATCTCAAATAAGTGTATACAACTTAAGAAATGGCAATTTCTTAACCTGAATGAAGTTATTGTATTCTTGGGTTTTGTAATCACTTCTCATGGTATTCGAGTTGATGAAGATAAGGTTCGGGCAATTAGAGAATGGCCTAAACCACAAGGTATTAGTAACGTGCAAAGTTTCCATGGTCTTGCAACTTTCTATCGAAGGTTCATTAGGAACTTTAGCATAATAATGGCACCAATCACTCAGTGCATGAAGAAAGGCAAGCTTGAGTGGGGTAAAGAGGCTGATGAGAGTTTTGCACAAATTAAAGAAAAACTAACAAGTGCACCACTTTTAGTTTTGCCAAATTTTGATAAACTTTTCACGTTGGAGTGTGATGCGTCTATTGTTGGAATTGGTGCCGTTTTATCACAAGACGGAAAACCCATAGCTTTCTTTAGTGAAAAGCTTAGTGAAGCCCGACAAAAGTGGTCAACGTACGAGTTAGAGTTCTATGCTATTTACCAATCAATTCACCATTGGGAACAATACTTATTTCATTGTGAGTTCGTAATCTATACTGATCACGAGGCCTTGAAGTACTTCAACAGCTAACAAAAAAATGAACAAAATTCATAGGAGATGGATCACTTATCTTCAACGTTTTAAACTTTCGTTTTGAAGCATAAAGCTGTGAACAAAACAATAATTGCCAATACTTTAGTCGACGGGCTAAAGTTCTAGTAACATTGAAGACAGAAGTTATAGGGTTTGAACACTTGAAAGATCTATATGCTGAGGATGATGATTTTAAGCAGTTTTGGGAGAATAAAATAGTACAACCATATGTAAAACTTGATGGGTATTTATTTTATAATGACCGTTTGTGTATCTCTCGTAACATCACAAGAGAAAAATTAATTAAAGAGTTGCCTGGAGGAGGCGGTCTTGAGACATTTACGGACTGACAAGACTCTCGCGTATTGTTGAGGAGCGTTATTATTGGCCACAATTGAGACGAGATGTTGGTAAGTTCGTTGCTAAGTGCCTTATTTGTCAAACTGCTAAGGGTCATTCACAAAACACCGGGTTATACACACCGCTACCTATTCCCGAGGGCCCTTGGAGGACGATCTACGATGGATTTAGTTAGGGATTCTTCCCACAAGTAGGGGATGTGAGTACATGTTGTATTCGTATGTATCGTATTCCAAAATGTTCCACATTTATTCCTTGCAAAAGACACAGATGACGCATCTAATGTTGCTTTTTTATTTTTCGAGAATAGTACGTCGAGCATGTAATTCCCTTCTATCAATCAACATCTGATCGTGACACCAAGTTTCTTAGTCATTTTTAGAGGACTCTTTGGCATTTGTTTAAAACTGAGTTGAATTATAGTACATCTTTCCACCCTCAAACAAATGGTCAGACGGAAGTTGTGTACAAAACGCTTAGAAATGTGATAAGATGTCTTTGTGGTGATCGACCAAAACAGTGGGATCAATTTCTTGCACCAGCAGAATTCGCTTTCAATAATATGGTGAATAGATCCACGGGCAAGACGCCATTCCAGATTGTGTACCAATGTCCACCAAAGCAAGCTATTGATCTAGTTCAGCTACCTGCACTACTAGGTCATAGCATCGCCGCGCAGAACATGGCTGAAAGAATAGAAGCCGTACAAGCTGAAGTGAAACAAAAACTTGAGTCTTCTAATGAAAAATACAAAGTACAAAGTGACAAGCATCGTAGGATGAAGACATTTTCAGTTGGAGATCAAGTAATGGTTCACTTAAGAAAAAAGAGGTTTCCTGTCGGGATGTACAACAAGCTCAAGATGCGAAAAATAGGTCCCTGCAAAGTGCTTCAGAAAATCAATGATAATGCATATGTCATTGATCTACCTGAACACCTTTCTATTTCTCCGACTTTCAATGTTGCAGACCTATATCCAAGTTTAATCCAGATGTTCCTTTATATCCTGGTGACAACTCGTGGACGAGTTTTCAAGAAGGAGAAATTATGGGTGACTGATGCAGCGAAAGTTATCAGATTTTAGGGACACGAGCTTATATCCAGTGATTACTTATGTTTTTATTCATTAGGAAAATTAGGGGAGTCTTTATTTTTTAGGAGGTTATCTGATATTACTTATCAGATTAGGACTAGGATTCCTAATTCTATTAGGATTACTATTTTTCTATTATAAATAGGGGATCAATTTAGGAGTCTGTTATGTTATTTTCCCATCAATTTGATATTAATAAAAAGAGTCGAGAATAGTTTTTCTCAAACCCTCCGATCCAGTAAACCATATTACTCCCCACAAAGTCTAACAATACTTAAATTGTATATAACCCGTAGCTTAACGCTACATCAGATCGTGATCTCTTTAATCTTAAGCTTATATTGCAATCTTATTATGTCTTATCTTGTCAGTTTTGCTTATCAATCTTAGATTATATAATCATATCGGTATAGGTCGAAAGACCCGTTAGGATCTATTGTGGTTTGAAAGAAATGCTAAGAACTTTATCGTCTGTGTTGAGAAATCCACTTTCGTAAACTGATAAACAAAATAAGCTTTGATATAATAAGTTACTGGACTATTTGAGTGACACATTGGTTAGTTCAACCAATTATAAGTCTTTAGTTAATCAAGTTATTTTGTGAAAAACAATTTCTTACGAGAAATCTTTTGATAAATTTAAGGTTCCATTTTCAAGGTTTAATCCATTTCCAATCACTTATGAATTATGTCAACTATCCGAGTAGTCCATCTTTATATGCACTTGAACAAAAAAGTTATTTACAAAATTGTTAAGTCCTATTTTCTTCTGAATATATTAAATACTACTCAAATCCCTGTGACGACCTTGTATTACTAAAAATCTTATACACCTACGTGGGTGATACTTTTACCCGAGTGTTAACCTAAAATAACAAATTTGGGTAATTGTCAGTCATTATAAATTAAAAGCTTTTGGAAATACACCACTAGGTAATCTCCCCTTAATGATTGTATGAGCATTACATCACTACTATATCTTTCTTCTTACAAAAACAACTCCAAGAATAAGAGATGGGGTTTTAGATTCAATGATTCTAAGATTGAGTTGAGTTTAAGAACTTTTTCAATTAAGAACGAGGGCGGAACCTCGGGTGGTGGGTTGGTGTTATCCATTTAGAAGGCTGTTTTGAAAACAATTTTACGAACAAAAACACAAAGAAAAGATAGACTACAAGAAAGCTAATTAGACAAAAAATAAAATCTTACTCGAAAGGATTCTAGTAAGTAGATCTAAGCTAAATAAAATTGGAACCTAAACTAGTTGCTATTCCCGCAACACGTCGGCCAAAAAACTGATGAGGATGTGTGAAGACTTCACTGAAGCTATTAACAACTCCCTAGGAAGGGTATCTAACTGTTGTAGTGTAGGATAGGCAAGACACGGGGGTTGTTATCGTTCTCTAGGGCAATAGGCGTTAGTAAAGGTCCTAATTGAATGTAGCTAAGAACTAGAGTTTGAGAGAAGATTATTTTTTGTGTTTTAATAATTTATGAAAGTAAGTAAAATCTTGGGTTTTAAAGGTGGGTTATTTTAAACTACTAATTAGAACTAAATTAAACTAACTAAGATTAGGGGAATTCGTATGATGAGAGAATAGTGTTTACTTAATCATGAAGATCCTTATGTAAGCTTCTCCCAACTCTATTGCCTTGTCACACTTGTGATGTATATGTAGTGGTAATATTCTAATGCATGGCAAATTACACGAAAACACCATCTACAAAATAACTAACTAGAGCAACGCACAAGTAAGGTAGTATGACGACTATTACAAGGCCCTTAGTCTAGATAAACGCGTTTGTATTAATACCTAAAAGGGATCATCCACACACGAGTAAGGTAGTATAAAGACTATTACCAGTTGAATCCTTTCTATGCAATCATGTCTCCCAAGATCTTATGATAAGGGACTAAACATGCACATACATCAACAAGAGACAACAAAGTTAAGATCTACATACCAATTCACATACAATCATAAGCAAACACTTAGAAGATCTAGCTAGCATTACAAGACAAGGATCACAATTTATATCAAATAATAAGACACATTGAAAGATAAAAGATAAAAGAACTTCACTATGATGAATCAAGCAACTAGGGATAGTATAGAAGGTTGGGAAACCCTAAAATACTCCCCAAAATCTGGTACACCTTGTTCTCCCATGAACTAAACCCTAATTTCTTCTATCAAAAGTGTATATAAAAAACATAGAATTAAGTTTGTATATATAGAATTCAGGCCCACGACGTCATCGCCATTCTAGACCCGTCGCAAAGCTAGGGTTTTCTTTGGTCATCAAACTTGACGGAATTTATCCAGAACGCTTTTTTTTCTCTATGATTCAGGATGGCATCTCACTTGAGTTCCAACGCGGTTGTGAATATTCAGACGCGCATTCCAAGTTAGGTCTTGTATCTCATCAATCTCACAATAGCCCGGTTAGCTACTTGTCCAGTTTTCTCCCAAATTGACCCAAATCATGTGTATTTCCCACCAATGTCTTCCAAATAGCTAAAAAAAATCAAAAAAGAAATGGATTAATCACATATTTAATAAATTTGCATTATTATAAGGGTAAAAGATGAACCCTGAAAAAGTGTATAAAATTACACCTTATCAGTTTCACAAGACATACAGGATCAACTGAATACTGAAGCTGAAGTTGTTCAGATAATTCTCACATGGATAGATAATGATATCTACTCTACAGTTGATGCTTGTCCAAATGCATGTGAGATGTGAAAAGCCATTAAAAGGTTGAAACAAGATGAATCAATCAATGTTCAAGATCTTGAAACCAATTTGTATTGGGAGTTTGGAAAATTTACATCACGAGATGGTGAATCACTTAAATCGTATTACTCAAGGTTATACAAAATGATGAATAAGCTTGTCAGAAATAAGTGTAATGTTACCAATCATCAAGTGAATGTTTAGTTCTTACTTCAACTACAACCAAAATGGAAAAGGTTTGTGACACTTGTTAAGCAGAGTTAAGAGTTAAAGACTGTCTCCTATCATAAACTTTATGACATCCTGAAGCAACACCAGCACGAATTCGACGAGATAATAGCTAAAAGACAAGAACGTACAGCTAATCCACTTGCACTTGTTGCTCAACAACAACCAGCTTACCATCCTCAAAACCATCCTACCCACTACACAAAAAAATCCTCAACTAGATCACAACAAGCAGCAACCAGAACAAAGTAAGAGCAAATGTCAACTCTCTTCACCCCTTATGATTAAGACCTGCTATGGTTGCAAGAAGATAAGAAATTTCAAGGGAAATAGGATATAGGATAAAACTCATACTTTAATTTCTCTATCAATCAGAAACTCTACAAAGCTACCCAACAACAACCTTAGATCTTCATCAAACACTAGTTAATAAAAAAAAGCAAAATCATTTTATACTCAAGAATCCATAAGATGAACTGTGTAGATAATCAGGAAGGCCAGTTGTATGATGCTGGCTAAGGAGACAGTAGGGCACAAAGGTATTGCAGCAATCTGGGATTCAGTTTATAATTGCACGGAATATTGGGGCATGTAGCAATGGAATGTAGAAACCTAAACGCACAAGGATGCAACTATCCTAAGAGAAATATGCGATTTGTGTAAGCAAGAGGAAGCTGGAATCCAGTTGAGTGCTGAACAAGTTGATTGAGAGATGACACAAAGACGAACCTGATGATCAGGGAAATTGGAATACATTAAATCTGTACATGGCAAACACAATTCAAAGAAGGTTATCCAGATGCTGGCTAGACAATTCTAGACCCATCTATGATGCGAGTCATATGCAAAAGAGTACACACTGACGATTATTAAACTATAATGTGTTTGCCAATGAAAGAAGCACATCTTGAGCAAACCTGAATATATACTTGACATATCCGGAATGAACATAATATAATTAATTGATTCATTGGATATGAGTCATGATAGAGAACAAGATGACCAGGATGATAATGATCTTGCTAAAGAACGTGACTTGCTTGCTCTATAATTAGAAAAATTAAAATGTGAAATTAATGATAGTAAAAAACCGGTAACAAAACTTTGAATCATCAAACAAAATTTTAGTATTATAAATATAACCAATCACATTGAGATTTTAAAATACACAAATAAAAGTCTAGAACACAAAAACACAACGTTTTAAAGAAGCAAAACAATGAGCGTTAAGACTCAAACAATTAATGTTCAAAAAGGATCTCAAAAAGTTCCAAGAATGAAACATGCAAAATCTTCATGATGTGAATTATAAGTCGAATGAGAGCTTGAATGCGCAAAGCCAAACGGAATTAATGTCATTACCAAAATGGAATTCTCAAAAATCAATTAATAATAAAATATCAAATAAATGATTTGAATCAAAAGAATTCTGATTATGAAAAAGGAGCATTGTTGCACATCCAAGAGACCATACTCCATCATTCACAACAACAAAGAGGATCAAAAAGAAGTTTTTTACAAAACTCGTAAAGAATAAGAACTTGAAAAGATCCATTCATTAAATAACATCAAAGTTTTGGATGAATTGTTTTTACTAAACCGTCCCAAATCAATTCAAACAATGAATAAGCTTAATCAAAATTTGTAAAACGAGTATTGTTAAACCTAAGCTTCCTCAAGAAATCTCAAAGACGAATCTTTCGTGTTCTTGTAAGATATAGGTTCTATAAAGATATCTTGCTTAAAGTAGCTACCCAGAATCTAACGAAACGATCATCAAGCCAAGAAAGTCGATCAAAATTAAGTGATTTAATCAAACATTTTGACTATAAAAACTTAAATATCATTATAATGATTGTGTTCGTCTCCCAACGTGCAAAATCAACTGAACATAGATATTTTTCAGAAAATAGTCAAAAATGAGTCCATACAACTGTATAAGAATACATACTCCAAAAGAGAATTTATTAAACAAACAACTTTGTTTAGGAAAACGGATAACTGAACCACTCTGTGGTATAAAAAATGTAAAATTTTCCTCAATCTTTCAAAGCACTTAAACAAAATATGGACCATGATTATTATGGTGAAATGTTGTAAAGAAATTCAATAACATACAAACTTGTATGGTACATTGAACTAGTTATTAGAAGTAACATTAAACCAATTTGCTCCTTTATCATAAACTTATACAAATACAAAAATATTATTTCAATCTTTAAAAAGAGAAAGGTTGTTGAATTTGAAAAATTTTAATTCTTATTAAAATTTTGCAAAAATGACCCTACGAACATTTTTCTATTTTTCCTAAGTGCAAAATGAAAAAAATAAAATTTTCTAAAAAAGAAAATTATTTTTTTGATTTTTAGTTAATTTATTATAAATAAAAAACAGTTTTAAAGAAAATAAATGTTAAAAAATATTAAATGATTATAAAAAATTCTGAAAAATTTAGAGAAAATCAATTAAACTACAAAGATCCTAAGAAAAATTTGAAACTGAAAATTCAGCTTAAAAATAAGCTGTTATTAAGCTAAAATGGGTTGGATGCTTATTGGGCTGTTTGGGCTTATATATTTAAAGAAACAAACTCATACCGGATGAGCTATTGTAGCACAGCGGTATGAGTTTGTGTGTTAGGGCGTTGGTATAAAGGGGGAGGTCCAGGGGTCGAGCCTGGGCCTCTCTCTTTTTATAAAACATTTTTTTTTCAAAATTTTCTTTTAAAACTTAAACATTAAGCTAAAATAACAAACTTTATAAAAAGAACTTTTTATGAAAACTACAAATAAGCCAGGAAATAAGCAAATCAAACAGACAGTTTGGCTAAAAGGCTAAAAAGGAACTAAGCTAACTTAGTTAGGCTTTATATTTCAATAAGCAAGGAGACAAAGCAAATAAGCTAAAACATACTTATAGCTAAATCTAATGAGCACAAAGGACTTAATTTAAGCTCACCAAATAAGCTGAATTTTTTCTTTCATTCCCTTTGACGAACACTTAGCTACTTTTCGAGGATATTAGTCGAGGGGGATTAAGGGTTTTAGTTTTCTTAATTGTTTACTTATAGCATTACGTGAGGACACGATAATAGTTTAGTATGGGGGATTTTAGTAGGTGCTTAATTACACATACTATTTTCCATTAAAACCGGACTTAAATGACGCACGAGAACGAAAATAGCGTGAAGAAAAAGTCAAAGTCAAAGTCAAAGTCAAAAAGTCAACCAAACTCAACCCCGAGAAGTAGCATTGGAAAGAGCATCGAAAACCAAACCCGAAAAAACCAAAATGTCAAAGTCGGCCCACCCGTACCCACCTAGTGGGCCCGGGTCAGCCCACTTATATATTACACTCATTTAAACCCTTTTAAATAAACTTAAGGCCAACCGGCCCAATACCATATGGCCCAAACCCCTTTTAACCCCATTAGCCCAAAAACCCTTTCACCCTAACTTCGTTAGTCCTTAAAGGACTGTCCTTGCAAACGGCATATACACCTTCAGGGGGTATTTCTGCCAAACTCCCTTATAACCTTTAACACCACAAGGACCATACATGCAATAACCATATATAATATGAGGGACCAATCATGCCATTAACCCAAACCCTCACCCTGTTATGCCCCGCACCCAGTCAAATATATTAACCCTTTCTTTCCCGCCAAACCCAAAACCCTATTCATTATCTCCTCCACGTGATACCCTGCAACATCAGACAAACCTGTCACTCTCACCACCTCACCCCACTTCACTACACCCCAAAAACACCTTGGCAATCCCCTATAATTCTATTGGACAAGGGAATGAAGACAAATGATGAACGGCTTGGATTGAAAGGATTGGGGACCAAGAAATATTGAAGGGCTAGGATGATACTTTGAGGTCTCTCACATAACAAACACAACAAGCACAACTCCACTGATTATTTAAAGAAGAATGAAGACAGAAGACAACGTATCGAGGAGTAGTTTAGTTTAGTTTTAATTTTACTTTTAAATGTCTTTAATTATGTTTTAAATTCTGTCTTTTACATTTAAGCTTTTGTAATCCTTTTTACTTAATGAAATTCCAAGTTTTTATTAAAATCTGTCTTTGAATTTGCCATTTGTTTTCAGCTTATTTGAATCCTTAGAATGTGTTGAAAGTTGCTTATTTATGCTTATGTGTCTGAGATTTAATCTATTTATGCAAAGTTTTGGCCTAAATTCCTTTTTTATAATCTGAAAAGTAGCTAAAAGGGTGTTTGGGTTAAGGCTCAAAATGGGTCAAATGGTGTGTAATCTGTCTTTTGGTTATTAAGGTCAGTTCCATAAGCTCATATAAGTCCTAAGTTGTAGTTTTCATAAGCTAAGATTAAGTATAGCTTAGTTTTCAAGTTTGTTTAATCAAATTATCAAGTCTGTTAGTTAAAAGGTTAAGTTAAAGTTGCATTGATTTTGATTTTAAGTTTCAAGTTGTCTTAGTAGTGTTTTTATGTTCAAAATGTATCCATTTTTGAGTTTATAATCTGGTTTTACAAGTCCAAGTTATGTTTCATTGTCTTTTGAAGAATGGGTCAAAACAGTTTCTTAGTTATGGGTCAGTTTTTATCAAAGTTCAATTTCCTCTTTAGATTACTTAAAGTTTGTTTTAGACTTTGAATTTTTGAGCATAAGTAGTTTGGTAGGTAATGTTAATCTGTTTTAAGTTTTTGTAGTATAATAAGCTCTTTTGGTGAGCTTATTAGAGGGCTGCAAAAGCCCTTTGGCTTGTGTCCTGGTTTAAAGCTCAAAACTGCTTGTCTTTTTTTAAGCATTCCTGCTTATCTTATTTTGCTTATTTCAGTTTTTCTTGCTTTTTAGGATAGGTTTTATGCCCTTGTAGCTTATTCAGCTTAGGATTGAGCTTATTTAGGATTACATGCTAAATTAGCTTAAGGTTTAAATCCTTTTAGACTCTTTTTAAGACCAACTGCCTTAATGTGTTTAAAAGCTTTTCCAGCTTGCTTGCTAGCTTATTTTTGATTCATAGTGCTACTTAGGACTAGGGTATAAGCTGCCATAAGCTCATTCATTTTCCTTAGCTTATTTAGTCTAAAAGCCAAAAAAGTTCAAGCCATAAGTCATTTAGTGAGAAAAGTGCATTCTGTCATCCTTTAAGTGCTTTTTCCCAGCTTATTTTCAGTTTTCATAAAAAGTTGTAGTTTATAAAAGTGCTTATTTTCATGTTTTCAACAAGTTTGTGCAAAAAGTTTTTTTTAAAAAAAGAGAAAAAAATGTTTTATAAAAAAGGAGAGGCATGGGGGTCGAACCCATGACCTCCCCCTTACCATAGCACACGCCTTAGTACACACACAAACCAACTGCCCTAGGGTCTTTTTCAGGTTAATACTTGCATCATTAAATATTTATATGCATTTTCATTTTGCTTATCAGTTCTTATTTGCTTATTTACTGCTTATCCATTCAACATTTTTCCAGCTTTTTATTTTTCTTACATTCTCCTTAGTTAGTAGTACTTTCTGTAATTTTTCCACATTTTTATAAATTAGTTTACTATTTTTAATCATTTAATTTCATTAAAAGTGTTTTTAATTCATAAAAAATTAAATAAAAGTCAGAAAAATATAATTCTTTTTTTTAAAATTTTCTTTTATCATTTAGGACTTAGGAAAATTAAATTTGCTTTCGTAGGGTTAAATTTGCTCAATTTAGGTTTTTTAAAGAACGGGTTTAAATCCCGTTATCGTTTTCGTGCTTTAACTTTAATTGCCTTCATTTTTATGTTCCCGTAGACTTAGGATTTTCTTTCCCATGCCTTATTTATGTTTCCCGTAGAATTAGGTTTCATTTACTTGCCTTATTTTGCTTCCCGTAGATTTTTAAGTTATTTAATTGCCTTTATTGCTTTCCCGTAGTATTAGGTTTAAATTCCCGTGCCCTTTTATTTTTTTTTTCCGTAGAATTTAGAATCCAAATCAAATCCTTCTTTCATTCAAGCATCCAAAAGTCAAACCAAAAACGTAACCGTCAATTTCACGCCTCGTTGGGAGAACGACCCGGGTGATCACTTGCCCGGAATCATTTATATCATACCCGTGAGTTTGTTGACCTTTTTCCTAAAGGGTTGACTAGGTTGACTTACGGGGATTTTATATTTGATATTTTGATTATACTATCTTTGGCTATCATTGACACACAAAGTTTCACCATCCTTCATGGTATCAGGCTAGAAAGATCCTTAAAACACCAAAAACCTTAACCTTCATCACAAAATAGTTGTCCTTCGGTTATCGGCAACTCGCCGATGATTCAGAGGGATCCCAAACGTACCTTTTCCTATTATCTTATTAGCTGTAATACAAATAAATCAAGTAACTCGTATGCTTGGCCCCCTTGAAAATGTTGATATCTCCCCGGAATGGCACTAGTTGAAATCGCAAGTCATCATTGTCATTTTTCAAAATTAGTTGATCAAAAATTTGCGCTCCTACCTAAAGGCAAAGCAAGCCACGCAAAGGAGGATACCGCAAGCAGCAAAACAACTATGCCGGCGAATGCAATTAGTCTTCCGTCTCAACAAACAACAAAGAAGATGATAAAAGAAGTAGCGCTTTTCAACTTATGTAGCAGAGATAATTATAGTTTTTGAAAATAGTTGGTTGATAAATTGTCGCTCCTACCTAAAGGCAAAAAGCCATGACGTAAAAAATAAATGTCACGCAAAGGAGGAAGCTACAAGCAATAAACCACTATGCCATTAAACATAATTATGTTTTCGCTCAAACAAACAATAAAGAAGATGATAGAAGAAGAAGAGGCTTTCAACTTATGTTCCAGTTTGTCCGTCGAGAAGCATCCCATTCAAACTGCAGGGATATTAGCTGTCATACTTATCCCATGTTCTCCATTAGTTGTCAATCCAGGATTAGCAGCTGTCATTCATTTCTATTCAATCATTGATTTTGTCAATCCATTATCCTTGTACCCATATAAATTTTAATTTCATTTATTTAATTGTAATTGACACACAAAGTTCACCATCCTTCATTGAAACGTTAAAACCTTGAAATATGTTAACTTTGTCGATAACTGAAGTTTTTAATATAAAGAACCCTAAAATCAGACGTAAAATAACGAGTTTATGGTCCAAAAGAAGTTTGATGTACACTTTACGGCAAAACAATTTAAGGTACATTCCTGAGTATAAACTAAAACGTTTGATCTTAGTCCCTTTCGGTTCCAAACGTCAAAAAGTATAATAAAAAGACAACATATTCGGAAAGAAATTTCACCTAAAATAGTGCCCTTTTAAAGCTTTAAAGTCAAAAACAAAAGAGTTTGTACCTTAATAAAATGGCATTTATGGAGACACTATAATTAAATTAGGTGCTGATTGAATATTGAAAATGGCTTTTTCGAGCGTTTTTTTGGAGTCAGTTCTGAGCGTAAAAACCTTAGCAAATGCTATTGTATCACTTATATATAGTTAGGGCGCGTTTGAAACTTTCTAAAAACTCTATTTCGAAAACGTTAGAAATTACTAAAAATAGAAAGTCCTTATTAACAAAATGTATATTAGCAAGATGAAAATGGAAGTTAGATGTTTAAGTTTTCCTAATAACGCTCAAATCGAGTATGTTTTAGGGAGCGTTACTTGTGCTTTTATATGAAATATTTTGTTAAATAAAGAACTTTTATTTCTAATATGGTGCAAAGTAAAGTTTACATGTTTATAGTTAGCCAAGATGGAAGAAGACGAGAAAATAAGAAGAAAACGTGAAGAAAATCACTTTCAGAGATTTCCAGACAAGTGACGCTTAGATGAGAGGTTTGGAGGCCATTATAGCCCAAATACAAGTATCTAATCCATTTATAAGTTGTATGGGCCAACCCAAACCAACATGAAGCAAAAAGGAAGAAAAATGCCCAAGAAAACAACACTTTACATTTTGGAGCGAAGCCCCAGCTGCCCAGGCTAGAAACGAGCCACCAAAAAACCAAAGGCTGACTTTAAGCATCTAGAGACGCCCAACCCCTAGATCTCTAGCCACCTGGCTGGCCACTTTTGGCAGTTATAAACTTATCAATTATAGGATAATTAATGAGCCATTACCCTCCAAACCTGATCATTTCCATCTATTAATTCTGGAACTTTGTTTTCTCGCTTGAGGGGCATGTATCTAGCCTATATATGCATACTAGGGGATCTTGACAAAACACACACTTCTACAACCCTTGACAAAGGTTGAGAAACCCTAATTACTCTCCTAAAAGGCTAGAATAGTTTTGAGAATTCCAGGAGTGAAGCAAGAACGTGGGTATTGATCTTGGTTGCTTGTTGGTGTTTAGGAATTGGTATTCATTGTTGATTGGAGGCGTTTTGATTGCTCTAAATCCAAGTCTAGAATTTCTTATGTAATCATTTGGCTAGGTATAATCCTTGTTCTTAAATTTACAGAAAGTTTACTTATTTTATTGTCATGAACAATACGTTTGAATTGAGTTTTGAGTTTAATGAAATAAGTTATGAGTAGTGTTTGATATACTTGTGCAAATGATATGTAATTGACTATGATGTGTTGATTATGATTGTATGCTTGAATCTCATGAATTGTCTTGTGATTGTTTGGAGTAATAACTTGTTGGATTACATGTTAATGAAACCTAAAAATGGATTTATAGGCCGAAAGGATTTCTGGTTAAGTTTCATAATTAACATGTTTAAAAAGGCTTGTTTGATCTTAAAATCGAGTATAGGTCGAAAGGACTCGTTGAAATTACTTGACATAATCATGTTTTTCATAACAATTGGATTACAAATGGTTAGAAGGTTTGGTGTTCATAGGTCGAAAGGGATCACCATCATTTTAACATATATATGTGGATTTGTGAAAGACACCATGGATCGAATCTATATAACCTATGTTCTTGTTAGTCATACAATCATGTTTAACCAATGAATTAACTATCAAACTCTCATATCAATGAAATGGATTTTTAGCACAAGTATTGTTTTTACCATGAATGAATTTAGTATGATGTGTTTAGAAGTGATAGGGATCGTGACAACCTATTTGCTTATTCCGTTATTATATAATGATTATTACCAAGTCCCGTGGAACGAACTCGACTTACCCGACTTTACTATGAATGAACGAATATACTTGCTCATATGCATTTTTGGTAGTTTAATTAGTCGTGATTATAAATGTAAAACTTGCACCCGCTACCAAGCATCAAGTTTTTAGCGCCGTTGTCGGGGACTTGTGTTCTTTTCATGTTTTAATCATTATAAATTGGTAGCGGATGTGTTTTTGTTAAAAATTCGTGTTTTTAAAATAATTGTGCGGTTGCAGGTTCTGTCAGCCGGACGGCTCGACAGCCAGCCGGCCGGCTCGTGCCGCGACGAGGAAAAACCCCAGCCAGCCGGGCGGCTGAGAAGCCTAGTCGGGCGCCTGGGACAATTCTGTTAAATAAAAAAAATTGTTTCGATTTTTAAGGAATAAGTTTGTGTTTGCTTGTTTTTAATTTTGCTTGCATGAGTGTTTAAGAATGTTTTAGATTAATAAAAGTTGCATGTTTGTTTTAATTTGTTAAATTTCAATTCGTAATCGTATTGTTTGTTTTGTGTGATTGTTCTTATTATGTGATTTGCTTTATGTTAGTTGAATTAAGTTTTCATGTTTATGTGTTGAATTATAATGTGTTTAAATGTTCCCATTTGAGTTTATTTCATTTTTCCATAAGTTAAAGTGTTTCTAAAAAAAGTTTTTTTTGGGGATGACGAATAGCCAGCCGGCTGGCTCGTCTGATTCTGTGAGTGGTATTTATGTTTTCGAGTTGTTTGATTGATTGCAGGTCATGTTTCAGTTCTGAAAGTGTTTTAAATGCTATATTATCACAATTTAAGTGTGTCTAGGTGGATATGTGATATGACTAACCCAAAAGCTAATGATTTGGTTTGTGATTTCATGTTTGTTTTATAGTTTAACTTTTGCTTAAGGAATGGATACTCTAAGTTTGGTTTCAAAGTACTTGAATGGTATGGAGGATCTCTTGGATGATGGAGATTCTTTGGAAGCTAAGAAGCTAACGGTTGGAAAAAGTAAGGAAGCGTTGGAATTATTTGAGGCATTGGATCACAAGAGTGTTATTGTCAACGAGGGGAGTCATAGGGTTGTTGTGTTTAAGAAGGCACCTCCTCGTGCCTACAGCAAGCCATTCACAAGGTTTTCCTTTTCTTGTGATGTGGACGGCCAAGGTGCGTGGGATGCCGAGCTTGATATGGCAGATTCATTTAATTACATTATGGAAGAAAGGTTTGACCAACTGGGTTTTGTTCGAGTAGACTATGGAAAAAATGGAAGAAAGATGGTTAAAGAGGTTCGTGTGGAAATTCATGGTTTCATGTTTTTGGTTGATTTTGTAGTGATCGATTATGCAAACGAAGGTGAGCCTTCGGTAATTTTTGGTAGAGATTTTTTGGTAACTTCCAAGAGTAGGGTTGACTTTGGAATTGAAGAGATGCACATTGATCTCGCCATGCTTGAGGAGATGAAGGATATTGATGTTATGTTGGATGCGATGGTAGAGAATTTAGAAGAGGTAGGTAGTTCTAACGGCGACCTAGTCAAGATGGGCAAGGCTAGCCGCAATAAGAACAACAATGTTAACAAACTCACCCCTACACCACAAATCAAAATTGAAGAAATCCCTCCAATCTCCGCCATTACACCACCATCACCCATTTATCACCCACTAACCCAAAAACAAAAAGAGAAAGTGAAAGAAGCGTTGGATCGTAAGTACAAGGAATTGGAATAATCCAAGCCTAATTTAGAGGTTTTAGAGAATTATATGACCTATCAAAAGAAGCTTGATGAAGTATTGATGGGAAGAGCTAGGTTGAGTAGAGATGATTATGGTGAGTAAGCAAAGATGAGAATTGTGAAGCATAGGTTACCTAAGAAAATGCGTGACCCGGGCAATTTTGTGCTTCCAGTAAAAGTGAATAGAACGGTCAAGATGAGTGCTCTTGGGGATACGGGGGCAAGTGTGAATGTGTTGCTGATAAGTGCTTAATTACACATATCTTTTACCTCTAAAAACGAGCTTAAATGACCAAAAACACAAAAAGTTTAGGATTTTACCTTCGCGTCAGGAATTTATCCTATATATTTTATAAATTAATTCTTTCGTCTATTGAGGATCGTAGCTAAAATTGTTGTCTCTTTGGTAAATGTATAATTATTATCGTTGTCGAGTTATTGTACGTTATAATTTATATATCTTCTAAAAATGTAAAGTAGTCCTTTTTACGGGTTTCTAAAATAATAGAGGTTTTATAAAAACATTACTAAATATAGGAAATCTAATAAATTTCGTCATGATCTTTTCAGTTATATAGACGTTTCTCATATTATGAATGCTAATGTTTTCTCACTTTCCTATCAAACTAGAGTGTTTTAAATAGATATATCTATATATATAAATTATATATATAATATTAAAACAAAGTAATGTAATATCACATTTATTTATCTTTAACCACCATTTAGTTTCCGATTTATATTTTGTAAAATCTCGGTGGTTTATATAATTGGTCAACTGTATAAACCAACGAACCCTTGATGATCTTTGTGCAAAACCAAACGCACCCGTTTGGCAAATCTGCCAAACCAAACAAACACCCCCTTATGTTGTTTTCTGCCCAACCAAACGCCCCTTATGGGTTGTTAAACCCACAACCAAACGCCCCTTGTGGGCTATTTTTAATACCAAACACACCCCTTTTGTTGGCTGCCACATCTAAACGCACCCTAATTGGTGCCGAAACCCAAACCGACGGCATCCTTGTGGCTATTTATTTTTTTTGTGTCACACCAGGACGCCCCCTTGGTGGTGGCTGCCCTAAACCCAACGCACCCTATGTCACGACAAGAAAACCAAACGCATCCATTTTGGTGTCGTAACAATCAAACGCAGCCCTTGGCTGCAAAATACAAAACCAGCTGGACCCCTTTTGGGGTGGTTGTCCAAAACAAACGCACCCTAGTCGGTGCGACTATCAACCCGAACACACCCTCTCGATGGTGTTATTAATAAACCGAACGCACCCTTTTTGGTGAGCGTGAAGTAAGAATGCACCTTTGGTGGTGCGACGGTGGTGGTGTTGTCGAAGGTGATGGGGTGGCGGGGATGGAGATGATATGATGGTGATAATGGTGGTGTTATGGTGGTGATGGACGTGGATGGCAGCGGCGACAAAAGGGGTGGCAGCGGCGATTGCTATGGTGGCCGGATGAGGGGTGGGCGGCGAGAGTGGAGGCGCGTGAGTATGAGGATCGAATAGATAATAGGATGAGGGGTGGGCGGCGCGAGTCGAGCGACGAGGATCATTTTTGGTTTTGGTCGGAGACTCGCCGGAAAAGTTTTCCGGTAGCCAGAGGCGGCGGCGGCTGAGGGGTGGCAGGCGGCCGAAAAATATGGGAGAGGGAGAGAGATATATATGTTGGTGTGTGTGTGTGTTATTTGATATATAATGAAAATAAATGTTTAAACTTTATATATATATACAAGTTGTAATTTAATATGACAAGTATTTAGAAGTTGAGGGTGAATTTTATAAATACTTCACAAGGACCAAAAGTGTAAATTTTGGTAAATAATGGTTTGGGACTCGTTTGAGCGACTTAACGGATGATTCAAAATATGAAACTTGTGCCATTGTTTTCCAAATCATTTTTTTGATAAAAATGAGTATTTACTTGATAATATTTCATAAATATTTTTATAACATTTAAAATAAATATCTGTTATTTATTTTGTGACTCGGTTAAAATAAAAATGAGTTTTAATTCGGATATTCGCGTTATCAACAACGCTTAAATAATTAAAATATTAAATGTTTTTATTTAAATATTTTTATTAAATAATATTATTGTTAATTAAAAAATAAATTTAATTATTTTTGTGTGTCGGTACCCGTTGTGTGCAGTTTCTAAAACTTTGCGAGGCTGTTTTAGCCCTCTTCTGCTTGTTTTCAAGTCTTGGGTAAAACTAAAAAGTTGTCTGAAATATCGTTTTACATCAAATTGCTTTAGGGTCCGAGTTGTGAAAAAGTGATTTAGTGGTTCGTTTTCGATACGTCAGCTTATAAATAACATATATCTTTTTTTTTCGTTTTCGAGCCAAATAAAATTAAAAATAACTTCCACTTGAGAAATATAATAATATTATGATTTATTATTTGTAATACGTTCGAAAATTTAACGGCTTCACACGGTAATTGCTTTTATTAGACAATAAAATGTCAAAAGTCAAAAAGTCAAGTCAGACCCAAAAAGTCAAAGGGCAAAATAGTCATTTAAAATTTCCAAAATTGCTAGATGTTACATTCAGCCAGCCGGATGGCTCGATAGCCAGCCGGCTGGCTCGATAGCCAGCCGGCCGGCTCGTGCCGCGACGAAGGGAAAACCCTAGCCAGCCAGGCGCCTAGGGCGGTTCTGTTAAAAAAAATTCGTTTCAATTTTTTTAGTAATAAGTTTGTGTTTGCTTGTTTTTAATTTTGCTTGCATTGGTGTTTAAGGATGTTTTAGATTAATAAAAGTTGCGTGTTTGTTTTAATTTGTTTTCAATTCGTAATTGTATTGTTCTTATTATGTGATTTGCTTCGTGTTGGTAGAATAAAGTTTTCATGTTTATGTGTTGAATTGTAATGTGTTTAAATGTTCAATTTGAGTTTTTTCAATTTTCAATAAGTTTAAATGTTTATAAGTAAAAAATATATAAAAAAAGTTTTTTTTGGGATGTCGAACAGCCAGCCGGCCGGCTCGTCTGATTCTGTGAAGTGGAATTTGCGTTTTCGAGTTGTTTGATTGATTGCAGGTCATGTTTCAGTTCTGAAGTGTTTTAAATGCTATATTATCTCAGTTTAAGTGTGTCTAAGTGGATATGTGATATGACTAACCCGAAAGCTAATGATTTAATGGTTTGTGATTTCATCTTTGTTTTATAGTTTAACTTTTGCTTAAGGAATGGATACTCTAAGTTTGGATTCAAAATACTTAAATGGTATGGAGGATATCTTGGATGATGGAGATTCTCTAGAAGCTAGGAAGCTAACGGTTGAAAAAAGTAAGGAAGAGTTGGAATTATTTGAGGCATTGGATCACAAGAGTGTTATTGTCAATGAGGGGAGTCATAGGGTTGTTGTGTTTAATAAGGCACCTCCTCGTGCCTACAGCAAGCCATTCACTAGGTTTTCCTTACCTTGTGATGTGGACGGCCAAGGTGCGTAGGATGCTGATCTTGATATGGTGGATTCATTCAATTACATTACGGAAGAAAGGTTTGACCAATTAGGTTTTATTCGAGTAGACTATAGAAAATATGGAAGAAAGATGGTTAAAGAGGATCGTGTGGAAATTCATGGTTTCACGTTTTTGGTTGATTTTGTAGTGATTGGTTATGCAAACAAAGGAGAGCCTTCGGTAATTTTTGGTAGAGATTTCTTAGTAACTTCCAAGAGTAGGGTTGACTTTGATGGAAATTATATTCAGAGAGATGCACATTGTCTCACATGCTGAGGAGATGAAGGATATTGATGTTATGTTGGATAAGTTGGTTGAGAATTTGGAAGAGGAAGGTAGCTCTAACGGTGACCTAGTCAAGATGGGCAAGGCTAGCCGCAATAAGAACCACAAAGTCAACAAACTTACCCCTCCACCACAACTCAAATTTGAAGAAATCCCTCCAATCTCTGCCATTGCATCACCATCACCTGTTTATCACCCACTAACCATAAAAACAAAAGAGAAGATGAATGAAGCGTTTGGGATCGTTAATTACCAAGGGGAATTGGGATATAATCCAAGCCTATTTTGGAAGTTTTGGAGAACTATATAACCTATCAAAAGAAGCTTGATGAAGTATTGATGGGAAGAGTGAGGTTGAGTAGAGATGATTATAGTGAGGAAGTAAAGATGATAATTGTGGAGCATGGGGTATCCCTATGAAATGTGTGACACGGGATAATTTTGTGCTTCCGGTGAAAGTAAATGGAACGATCGAGATGAATGCTCTTGCGGATACAGGGGCAAGTGTGAGTGTGTTGCCCTATTGTTTTTTTATGAATCTTGGTCTAGGAGATCCTAAGCCTTATAACTCCAATCTTACCATGGCGGACAACACACAAGCTAAGGCTATCGGAGAAGTTAAGAATGTGAGGATCCAAATCGGGTATCAAGCTTACTTGGTTGATTTTTTGATTTTAGACATACCAGTGGACAAGGAACTTCCTTTGTTGTTGGGACGCCTATTTTTTAGAACTTGTGGAGGGTTATAGACATGGGGCGCAGTACTTTGTGCATTGATGATGGAGTCATTCGTCATACCTACTTTCCTAAGACAAGAGCCAAGGATTACTTGGATAACTTTGCGCAAGAAGAGGAAGATGATTGGTTGAGTTGCTTTAAAGTTGGGAGAGATAAAGATGGCAATCCGAAATATGAACCCGTTGCACCATCATTTTTAGACATAGAAGATGATATGGAAAGAGCTTTAGCTATGGAAGCTTACTCTAATCCCTTCAAAAATATTATCATTTTCAAGAAACTCATTGATTTTCTAGGTTCACTTCTGGTACAATTGAAGAATACGGATTGGGGGAATGAAGGGTATGGAACTTACAAAAAAGTTGAAGGCGATGAAGCTTGGCATGCCAACATTTAAAGTGCCTAATCCAAGTGGGCGTAAGTTCCCTAGGATGTTCTAGACTTAAAAGACCAATACGAAGTTTCCAGAAAATCCATTTCTGAAGACATTCTCAAGTTTGATCAATTTCTTGATTAGGGAGCTCACCAATCCAACCACAAAATGAAGCATGAAGAATGAAAGTTTGAAGAATAAAGGCACCACTCTTGTGCCAAGGATGTTTGTCTCCTTTTACATTCTGCATCATCTCTTAAAAACAATTTATCGTTTTGATTATTTTGGTTATGTTTGGTTATCGTTTTAGACATCTTTTGATGAATTAGGTTATGGTTATGGTTTGATTAATTAAAGTTTGAGGTTTATTATATTTTGTTCATTAGTTTTAGTTTTAGTTTGATTTTGCCAAGAAGTATGTTATGAAGTGTACGATGTTTCACAAACATTTGGGAACGAATACTCGACCTCGTATTGTTTTCACCCGGAAATAATCGCGAGTGTTGACCAACAAGTCAGGATTAAAAGTTAAGTGGCACTAAGGTGTTAATTTCCAGCCTATGCGGCTAGAAAAGAAGCCACCCGGCTAGAAAAACTCAAAATTTTCAAACACACACACACACACACACACTACTCTCTTGGAATTATCAAATTTGTGTAGATTGATCTAATTGCAAGTAAGGAATGTGTTAAGGATCATCCATGGCTCCAAAAAGGGAAAGCAATTACATTAATTAAAATCAATTAAGTGTTTAATTCGTGTTCATCATTTTAGGTTAAAAATTAGGGGATTTCGATTTGTTTCGAGTTAGACCAATTCATTCTAGGATTAAGTGGGTATATGCTAGTAGATGAGATTGCAAAAATAATTAGATTGATTGGTTAAGTGTGGATTGAATGGTGATGATTTTAAAATCCGAAAATTTTGAGGATGAATGTTCGGTCGATTTGATGAAAGGGTAAGGAATTTACAATGATATATGATTGATTTTAAGTGTCTAGTTGATGCTAGATTGATTTTATGGATCACCCATTTAATCTTGGTAGGTTTGAAGTTTAGGTGAAATATGGCGAATTTGGCGAAATGAACTCAAGGAGGTAATCACATTTGAGAATAATTATAGGACGTTTAGGAGTACCCATAGAGCATTAGTGAGAGTTGGAAGCAACTAAGAAGTGCAGAAAACACCCAAAAATGACCAACAAACCAACCAGTGCGGCAGGCATAGGCCAGCCGACCGGCTAGGATGCTCAGTCGATGAGACACCAGCCGTACGGCTGGAAGGTTGTGCTAGGCGGCTGGAGTCTTTCTAGCCCGTATTCTTTTTCCCGTTCGATATTAGCTAGCTAGGGGCTTCTACGTTAGGTGTTATTAGTTCATTTATGCTTATATTTGTTGCTTTTGCAGAAAGCTACGCAAGGTTCGCATCTGAACCCGCTTATTGAAAATTTCAAGAAAAGGAATAAGCAAGGTACTATCAAATATCATTTGCAACAAGTGAAGAATGCTAATTTGAAGTGGAGAGAGTTACAGTCAGCAGAAAGGCACGCTTATTATGAACGATTATCTAAGTTGCAAGGTAAAGGATTCAGAATACCGAGAGTGCCAAGTGGGACATTGTTCTATGGTTATAAATTTGAGGAAACTTTGAAAAACAAAATGAAGTATGAATACCTTCATAATGATGGGGATATTTTTGTTGATTACTCATGGGAGAGAGCTTTTTCTATTTATGGGGATGTTTATCCGGAATGGTGTTTAGAGTTCTTCTGACGATGTATTTTGATAAAGGGGTTGATAGGACTAAGTTGATGAAGGAGAAGTGTATTTGGTTTAGGCTTTGTGGAGTTGAGAAAGTGCTTACTTTACCCGAGTTTGCGGTTTTGTTAGGATTGTATGAAGAAGATGAATTGAATCATACGTTGTTTGCTATACATTTTACTAAGTTGGAAGTTGATGACAAGTTATTCAACCATGAGGCGTTTTGGCAAAGGATTAGGAAACCGACTAGTACTAACCCAAGAACATCACTCATTAAGGAACCACTTATGAGGATTGTACATAAGCTATTGGTTGGATCTTTGGTTCATAGGGCCAGTAGCAAGGAGAGATGTCAAAAGAGAGATATGTGGACGATGAGCGCATTGGAGGAGTCACGGGGTATTAACTTGGCTTGGGTTATTGCCGAGCATCTTTGTAAGCATGCTCCTGGTCTTAAAGAGAATAGTCTTATTTGTGGAGGTCATTATGTGACCAAGATTGCTCATTCGTTAGAATATCTTAATGAAGAAGAAGTGGCAAAATGTTCAGAACCAATCGAGTATGAAACATGGACTGCCAAGATGTTGGCAAATGAGCTAGATGAGGCCACCCATTCTTTGATGCAAACTGAACAAGTAGCACCACAAGCTGGTCAAGCAAGGAGGCAAAGGAACGAACCAAGAGGGTTAGATTCAAGTTGGGGAGATTGGAACGCGAGCTTGAATGAAGTTGAGCATAGGGATGTTTGGAGAGATTCAATACTTATAAGGAACAACTACATGTTGGAGCATTCCATACCTATCCTTCACCATTTAGCAGATCAATCCAACTTTGCCTATCCCACTTATGAACCATCAAATGTACCACCATATCCTTACCCATATGTGCCTTATCCACACCCTTACATGCATTACCCCGATACGGGTAGTCCATCTTTTGGAGGAGACCACTATGGAGCGCATGGTGATGGTTATCATGCAGGTTCTATTGTCCCTAGTTCAGGTTATGAGATTGGAGGATCGTCGACAGGATTTCATGGAGATGATTTTGATTCGATTGTGCATTCGGAAGATTGTGTAGCGAGCGACGATGATGAAATGGAAGATTGATCATGTGGTCAAGTTTGATTCTAAAACTCTTGCTTTTGTTGGATAATTTTAATTTCTATTTTTAATTCGTAGGATGTTTTAAATTATGTTTGAGTACTTTATTTTATGATTTGGAATTTTGGATGTTGTTATTTTGTTATATCATAGTATTCGCAGTATTGTGTATTTGCAGTATTTGCAGGGTTGATATACGAGAAGTATGATGGTTTATCAAAACAGAGTTTTCAAGGAAACTCAAGTCGCGTACAAAAACCACATACCACAATGCGTATTTAATCCGGGTAGTATCATTCATCTTAATTTTCCCATTTCCTTTGCTTTGAAGTTGGTTTATTTACATTGAGGATAATTTTAACACCCCCAAATTTACACTATATTCGGGTCCGATAATAGGGTGTTAATGATAAGTACAACAGTCATAATTATACAGAACGACTCATAAAGAGACGTTGATAAACATTTCCATTCCAAAATATAAGTTTCAGAGTGCAGTTTGGTCCCAATCAAACATAAACATAACAACCTGTTTTAACAAAAAGGTAAAAACATTGTTCGAGGAATGGAAATTTTATAATTTAACAAAAACATTTTCACGCGCCATTTCCTCCTCTTCATTCCAGCTCCAAGTCCTTAGCCCTGATTACCTGAGATAAACATGCTTAAAAAGTCAACAAACGTTAAGTGAAATTCATAGGTTTAATGAAACAGTAAGATTAGAACACAAACATTTAATCATTGAAGAAACTTGTGGATCAAACAAGTTTATATATATAATTATGCATTGAGCCCGTGGCAACCGAAACCTTTGACCATACAATATAGTTTGCCCCTTTTGATGAGGTATTATCGCCTTATACCTATACATCTCAGATAATATGTCCGTTACAAGTGGGTGATCCAAAAGGATTCATACCCCACTGGAGTTCACCCATAGGCCTATTTATTACCATAGCGTCCACCCATCACAGGCAGTTGACGGTTCCACGATATTAGGGTCTGTAGCGATAGGTACTCAATTATAAGCATATTATTCGGGTCCAGCATACGGAAAACTATTTGTGTTCTATTTTAAAAAGTAAAGCATGCATCCCCCTCGCGGGTTTTTAAGAAAACAAGTAAAGTAGAAAGGCGAGGCTATGAACTCACCGTGAAAAGAAGTGCCAACCGAGAAATCACGTGAAAAAGAAGGAAGCGACAAGTTAAACCCGACCTATATTATAAAAAAATATAACAAACCATGTTTTAGGAATTACTTAATAACATAAGTATACATTTACATATACCACAATCATGCTAACATGCTAATATAATCTTACATGTATAAAAATTCCATGTCGAGAATCCATGACAACTTAAAAATCTTCTAACTTGCATTTTCTAAAATTTTGCCAATTTTTCTAGTTACTAAATATCGACTAACGAAACATCAAATGACTTCACTTATTGTTCATCTCTTATTTCCAAATACCTATGTGTATTGATAACTCACTATAGTTGGCGTTAAACTCAATGTTCATCACAACTTCTTTCAAAGAATGATACAATGTACAATGCCCAATTTTGGTTCTGCAGAAACTTTGTAAATGTAGGACAGCAGATGGCCTTTGAAAAAAAATCACAAAAATCTGGAAAAATTCCAGAAGGTTACACATATCATGGGGAACTTCCAGTTCAAATTTCATAGAAAAATATAATGTTTTGACCCGCCTGCTCACAACAAGGTGTTAGTAATGACGTCCTGGTAAGCATTGAAGGCGTTGAAGAATGAGAAATAAATGTATGGATAAAGGAGTCTAAGAAGAAAGTTTTTCAAGACATGCTGCATGAATTGGGGGGAAGTTAATCCAACTCATGCATACTACAATGGTTCCAGAACAAGTAAAGACAATGAAGATCCAAGCTGGAATACAAGTTTCAAGACCAAGAGAACTCACAAGACAACTTCAGCTTTGGAAGCGCTTTGGAAGACTTTATTTAATTGTATTTGTACTTGTTAGTAACATTGTAAGTAATTCCGTTTGTGTCCACATATTGGGGGAAGATTGTTAGCATTAAAATATGTTGACTAAAACGGAATTACATTAAGTCGTGTCGGTTATGAACTAGGACAATAAATGTGTTGACTAGACAATAAATGTGTTGACTAGTCAACATTATGATAGTTAGGAAACCGACACAAAGACTATAAATACCCCCTCCTATACTTCCATAGGAGGGGAGAGGATTCATTTGTAACATTTCACATAAGGTGTGTGTGTGTGTTTTTCTCTCTCCTATCACACACACATCTTTCCCTTTTCTCTCATCATCAATAATATGGCTACTTATTTGTTTCATCCTCCCCGACCTCCGGATCTTGTTTTTCCTAGTGTTTCTTATGGTTAACATTGTTGCTCTTGGCCACGGCAGCCCCAAAACCCCAACACCAAAACCTTAATTTTTTTTCATGAACAACAATACTTCAATATCACTAGAATAATCCCAAGACCCTCCTCTTCTTAATAATTCATAACATTGGAGATGATTAATTTTTATAAAATTAAATTTTCTTGAAAGTCCTTTGCATGGTGAATTATAACTTATAAGAGATGATAATGGTTAATTTATAGGTGTTATGGAGTGATTATAAGGATGATTTGATGATGTTTGATTGTTGATGGTGATGATTTGGTGCTGTTTGGTGTCGAACAGGGGAAAAGAGCAGAGAAAAAAAAAGATCGTTGGAAACTATGTGAAATGTAATACTGAGTATGTTATATTTATTGGGTTATATAAAAATATTAGAGGTGTAGTTGGGCTTATAAACTTGGTTTGATAAAAATAAGGGGAAAGTGGGCTAAATTTTATAAAAGAGTTGGGAGGGCTGTTTGGGCCGCTCGATATAGGGGTAGAGAGGGCTCAATTGGGCTAGTTTTTGTATTAACCTTGTTATATTAAGTGAATCCCGGCCCAAAATTTTATTTAACCCGTCACTTTTTATAAAAACTCAAGTTTTGACTCGGTTTAAGTCTAATACAAATAAAAGGCGAAAAATAATTAAAATAAAATAAATAAATCCTATCGGTTTAAAAGATGGCATTCGTGATTTCTCGATTGACATAACAGACGAATTAGTTTGTAAATACTCGCGAGGATTTTTAAAATTGACGATTTTATTAAAAATCGCTTAAGAAGATAAAATAAATAATTAAAATTTCAAGATTTAACTGTTAATTTAAATTAAGTAGTGACCTTAAAATATGGGGTTTCACATCCTCCTCCCCTTACGAAAGCGCCGACCCGGTGCTTGATTCCTCGTACTCGCCTTTTTCTTGTCCGAGAATAAGTGCGGATATCTGCTTCTAAAGAAGTCTTCTCGTTCCCACGTGAACTCCGGACCTCGCCGCGAGTTCCAACGAACTTTAACGATGGGGATTTAGGTTTGCTTGAGTCTCGTTACCTCTCGATCCATAATTTCAACCGGCTCTTCTATAAAGTGCAACTTGTCGTCGAGTTGAATCTCTTCAAACGGAATAATCAAATTCTCGTCCACCAGACACCTTTTGAGATTAGAGACATGGAACGTATTATGAATCCCACGGAGTTTCTCAGGTAACTCTAATTTGTACGCCACAGGACCAATCCTCTCGATTATTTTGAACGGCCCAATGTATCGTGGACTCAACTTCCCTCTTTTACCAAAACGAATCACACCCTTCCATGGTGACACCTTTAACATAACCATGTCCCCCACACTAAACTCCATCGGTTTACGTCTTACGTCCGCATAACTCTTTTGACGGCTACGAGCGGTCAATAAACGGTTTTTGATTTGCACGATCTTCTCTGTAGTCTCTCGAACTAATTCTGGCCCCGTAAGTTGACTATCTCCGACTTCACTCCAACAAATAGGCGATCTACACTTCCGTCCATATAGTGCTTTGAAAGGTGCGGCTTTAATACTCGCATGGTAACTGTTATTATAAGAAAACTCAACTAAAGGTAAATGTTGATTCCAATTCTTACCAAAATCGATGACACATGCCCTCAACATGTCTTCCAAAGTCTGAATTGTTCTCTCACTCTGCCCATCTGTTTCTGGGTGGTAGGCAGTGCTCATATTCACTTAGGTTCCTAAGGCATTCTGAAGTGATCTCCAGAATCCTGAGGCAAATCGACTATCTCTATCTGATATGATTGATAGGGGTACCCCGTGTCTACAAACAATTTCCTTTAAATACAACTGAGTTAATTTCTCCATACTATCAGTCTTCTTCATCGGTAGGAAGTGAGCCGACTTAGTTAACCGATCGACAATAACCCAAATCGTATCATAACCATTTGGGGTTCTCGGAAGACCAGAAACAAAATCCATAGTTATCTTCTCCCATTTCCATTCTGGGATTTCTGGTTGTTGGAGTAAACCTGAAGGCTTCTGATGTTCAGCTTTCACCTTGGCGCAAGTCAGGCATTTACTTACGTAGGTGGCAATTTCGGCCTTCATATTCGGCCACCAATAAAGCTTCTTCAAGTCTTGATACATTTTACTGGAACCAGGATGAATCGAATACTTAGTCTTGTGTGATTCGTGCATAATCAGGTCTCGCAATCCACCGAACAAAGGTAACCATATTCGTTTATCGAAGTATCGAATTCCATCAGAACGAATTTCAAATATCGGCTTCAACAATCTTCCTAGGTTTTCTGCCTTCACATTTTCGTTCTTCATTGCCTCAGTCTGAGCTTTAAGTATCCTTTTAGATAAGTCAGGATAAACGGTCATAACTAAAGCTCGAACCCTTATCGGTTTTTCCCTCTCCTTCCGACTAAGAGCATCTGCCACGACATTACCTTTACCAGGATGATAGCGGATTTCACAATCATAATCGCTTAATAATTCAATCCATCGGCGTTGCCTCATATTGAGTTCCTTCTGGTCTAAAATGTATTGAAGACTTTTGTGGTCTGTGAACACAACACATTTTGTTCCATACAGGTAATGTCTCCATAGTCGTAGGGCAAAAATTACGGCACCCAATTCCAAATCGTGAGTCATATAATTCTCTTCATGCTTCTTTAATTGGCGTGAAGCATAAGCGATCACCTTCTCTCGTTGCATCAATACCGCTCCAAAACCTTTAATAGATGCATCACAATATACAACAAAATCTTCTGATCCTTCAGGTAACGCTAATATTGGCGCACTACATAATTTTTGTTTCAATATCTGGAAGGCTGCTTCTTCTTCTTTACCCCATTCATACTTCTTGTTCTTCTGGGTTAGTTTAGTAAGTGGTTTGGCAATTAAAGAAAACCCCTCGATAAATCTTCTATAATATCCAGCTAAACCCAGAAATTGTCTCACTTCGGTTGGTGTTGAAGGTGTAGACCAATTCTTGATGGCTTCAATTTTGGAGGGATCAACGTGAACTCCTTCCCTATTGATCACGTGACCGAGAAATTGTACCGAATCGAGCCAGAAATCGCACTTTGAGAATTTGGCATACAACTTCTCTTCTTTGAGTAACCCCAAAATAATCTTTAAATGCTCTTCATGTTCTTCTCTGCTCTTGGAGTAAATGAGTACATCATCGATGAACACAATCACAAATTTATCGAGGTACGGCTTGCACACTCGATTCATTAGGTCCATAAATACCGCAGGGGCATTGGTTAATCCAAACGGCATTACTTGGAACTCAAAATGACCATACCGGGTTCGGAAGGCTGTGATTGGTATATCCTCCTCTCGAATACGGAGTTGATGGTAACCCGACCGCAAATCAATCTTTGAGTACACGCTCGAACCTTGCAGTTGGTCAAATAGATCGTCAATCCTCGGAAGCGGATATCGGTTCTTGACTGTCAACTTGTTTAGTTCACGGTAATCAATACACATACGAAAGGATCCGTCCTTCTTCTTAACAAACAACACCGGAGCTCCCCAAGGCGATGAGCTCGGTCGAATGAATCCTTTCTCCGACAACTCCTTCAATTGATTTGACAATTCTTTCATCTCAGACGGCGCTAAACGATAAGGAGCGCGCGCGACAGGTGCGGCTCCAGGCACAAGTTCAATTTTAAACTCTACTTGTCGAGGAGGTAGGAGTCCTGGTAAATCATTAGGAAACACCTCGGGAAAATCGCGAATTATAGGTACATCCTCCAAACGTCTTTCCTTTGGTTCTTTCTCCGTTACATGGGCTACAAACAAATGGCATCCCCTTTCTATGTATTTTCTCGCCTTAATACAGGATACCACCTTCAATCGGGATTCGTCACAATTTCCTTTAACTACCAACATCTTACCCTTCACCGGTATATGAACCTCTTTCTTTCCGCAAACTATAAGAGCATCATGCTTAACTAACCAATCCATACCAATAATCACATCGAAAGCACCGAGTTCTATAGGCATAAGGTCAACCTCAAATAATTGATTAAGCAATTTCAAAGTGCAACCTCTTAGAACGGTATTTGTACTAACTAATTTCCCATCGGCCAATTCCACTTCATAACGAATATTTAATCTCATGGGTTTAATATCAATTAAACGGCTAAATTCAGAATTAACGAAACTCTTGTCTGAACCGGAATCAAACAATACTCTAGCATAACGATTGTTAAGTAAAAACATACCAGTGACAACATTCGGTCCTTGCCCTTGCTCGGCTTCTCTAAGGACATAAGCATGGCCAGTGGCATTTCTACCTCTTCGATCGGCTAGATTAGGGCATCGGCTTCGATCATGGTTTCTGTCTCCACATTCATAGCAAGCCCGAATTGGTTGAGCATTCGCCCCAGTAGCTACTCCTTTAGCTCTACAATCTCTTGCCCTATGACCCCTCTTATTACACTGGTTGCACTTCACCGGACAGTTACCAAAATGACACACACCACAACGATCACACTTTGGGGCTGGTCCCCCTTGATCAGCAACGTTATTCTGAGCAGCAGTCATTGCCCTCGCACCATCTTGTCTTCTTTGATTGTTCTGATTGAGGCGATTATTTTCACGGTAATTGCCACGGTTGCTGCGATTGTTGTTATTGTTACGGTTTCTGATGTTGTTACGGTTATTGCTTCCACCTTGATTGTTGCTTTCCCACTTTCTTTTGAGACCTTCAGCAATTCTTTCATCCCTTGCTTGAATTTTCTGCTCCATCAAACCGTGAGCCATACGTACAGCCTCATTGAGTGTAGCAGGTCTAGACGAAGTTGTTTCACCTTTGATGATTTCAGGCAGCCCTTTAATATACAATTCAACCTTTTTCTTTTCAGTGGGGACAGCATCGGGACACAATAAAGCCAATTCGTTAAACCTTTCTGTATATGCAGATATATTCATGTCCCGTAACTTCAAATGCCTTAATTCATCCTCTAACCTCTGAACTTCTTCTATCGGGCAAAACTCATCAATCAACATCTGTTTCACTTTGGCCTATGGTTTTCCATTTTCCACCTCATGACCTAAGGTAGCGACCTATGAATTCCACCAAGTAAGGGCTTGGCCGTGAAGTGTAGTAGTGGCAAATTTCACCTTTCTTCCTTTAGCACACTCACTTATCTCAAAGGTACTTTCCATCTTCTTAAACCAATGACAGAGTCCTACTGCACCTTCAGTCCTACTGCAACGCCAATATAATTAGTCGTATTTGAAAATCCAAAATTTAGAGGCTTCCAACAACTTTATTTGAACTTCCTTGACCCACTCAAATTCAAAGCACTCCATTTTCCCTATAAATTTCAAACCCACTCCCATTTTTCTTCTCTATAAATTCAAAGCACTCTATATTCCCTGTAAATCTCAAATTCAAAGCACTTCATCTTCCCTATAAATCTCAAATTCAAAGCACTCTATCTTCCTTGTAACGGTCACTCAAACCCAACTCCCATTTTTCTTCTCTATAAATTTCAAACATCCCCACTCCTCTACACACCTCATTCAAATTCAAAGCACTTCATTTTCCCTCTCTCAAACACCGAAAAATCTCCATCAATAGAAGAAACCAACTTGGAAGTCTTTAGTCCCGTCATGATGATCATCATCATCATCTCACTCATAATGCTTCTCTATCCGATATTCAAGTTCTGGCATGGAGATTTGTTCGTCGTCTTGGCATTTTACATTTCCGTTATGTTTTCTATCCTTTGTATTGCTTTAAGCATCAAAATGAGATATAAATAAAATCATTACGTACTCTCTTTTGGCTTCGTGATTGTTGTTTATTCTTCATATACATATATAATTATTATATAAACCGCACTCGTCCGTTACTCCCCAAGGATGGTCGATTTGGTCTACTGTTTAGAGTATTGGTTTGGGAGAAAGGGAAGAGGATTCATGTTTGGTAATCAACTTATCAGGAAAGGTTGTAGAATACAACCTAATATTAAATACTCTCCATGAGATCTATGATATAGGATCTAATCAAATTGATGATAACCTTGATGATGATGAGCTCATTAAACCTTTTGTAGCGGATCATAATGTTTATGAGTTCATTCTGTCTTTTGCAAGTGTGTGATTATCCATCTTTGGAGAATGTTTGTTTGAATTTGTTGCTAGAATGCCTTAGTTAGGTCATTGGGGTCTGTCCAAAGCCCCTTTCTGTTTGAATTTAGTGTTGTATAATTTTAAATGATGAATTAATTTGTTTTGATCAGTTTGTATTATACAAGTCAATTTGGGTATTACCATAACCAACATAAAACCATAATTGGTACCCATAATTCACAATCCATTGCTATACATTAAGCTTTAAGGAACAGTTTACAAACGATTACAATGTTGTTCCAAAAAGCTATAGGTTACGGAAACACCTACAGCTACAAGTACAAGGCACAACATGCTTCAACACAGGTTCCAAATGATATATTGATTTAAGCTAAATGAATCACTAATCGAAACCAAGTTTTTCAATGTCATTATAAAACTCGTAAAGTATTGAAGCTGACTCACGTGTGTGTTTCTCGCCTTCTCGGGATGCCTTTCCATCTCTAATGTTGCCTCTAGTATCTTTATCTTCGTCTTTAGTGCCTTCATCTTTTTAGCCAAGAATATACAATTTGAGCATTCTGCCTTTTCGAGATTCAGCGCAGATCTTAAACGTCACAGAGAATAACTTTGACATGTTTAACCATCAATAAATTTAATTTCTCGACTTATTAGCATTGCAGTCATATCATGACATTAAGGCTAAAGGGAGTGGTAAGATAACCACTACCTTTCATCTGTTTTGGGTGGTTGTGAGGATAAGAGTGTGTGTGTGTGTGTGTGTATGTGTGTTTGTGTGTTTGTGTGTTTGTGTGTGTGTGTGTGTGTGTGTTTGTGTATGGTAACTTAGGAGTAACTTAACATGTTCTTTTGATGAACCAACATTCCAATAACATGCCACAAATCCAACATGTCAGTGGGTGGATTAACACAACATCATAGACGAACATACATTCATTCATGTACAGGGAGCAAACTAGGGGGTTGGTGTCACGAGAACCCCATGATTTTTTTGCATTGTTAATTTTTGTAAAAAACATCGATTTTTCCTAAAGTCATCTTAAATGCAACTGGTCCATCGAAATGTGTTTCTAGTATTACGATTCAAAAAAATTTGTGTACCCAATCATATTTGGTCCTGGTTCCGTCGATGTTCATGTTCCAAAACACATAAAACACAAACATGAACCAATTTTTCTCATTACCCATACAACCCATCTTCTAACACACATTTTGTTAACAATTCACTTTACAGCAATATATCCTGTACAACTGGACACATTAACCCACTTCATCTAGTTCATAAAGAAGTAACAGAAACAGAAACATAAACCCATCTTTGAAACCAAGGGTATCCTTGGGTATGTGAGTTCCCTACCACCTAGAGGTATGGTATCATTTTGATTGAAAAGTCATTTGTTTTGATTAGTTTGTATCTTACAAGTCAATTTGGGTATGTCGTGAGTCATAACCAACATAAACCATACTGGCATACTTCATAGTTGGTACCCATAATTCATAAATAAAAGGCACAACATGCTTCAACGCACGGTGCCTCATGGTACCCATGCTCCTGAAATCAAAGCCAAAGATATAAACGCACAAAATCATGTTGACCCAATTACACTAAAAACCTTAAGAAAACAACTATAAGCTACAGGTACATCATGCTTCATCACTCGGTCGGTAGGAGTACATCAGATACGCCAGTCCATACCGGATTGCCCCATGCCTGAATCTAACAAGAAGCATGGAAACAACAAACATGTTGGCCCGAAAAAAAGGACCTAAAAATAAACAAGTTTAATGTTCCTAACGTCATATAAGAAATTAACGATAGTCATAATCTAATAACTACTGGACAACAAAAATAAACAAGTTTTATGTTCCCTAACAGCATACAAGACATGTTCAAACTACACATGTATTCTCTGTAGGACAAAACCATGACCACCATCCATCAACACGGGATCTTGTATTTCCAAAAATAACTTGTCATGTGTTCTCTGTAGGCCAAAGCTATGTGAATTGGAAAAGGAGAATCCATGCTTAAACCCAACCGTCCAAGCAGCCTGTTACGAGCATATTGGCTACCCAGTCACATAATCGTCGTATATACACTATGTTTTGGTACATTCAGTGGAGAAGTGAAGGTGATTGTATAGCCCTTGGGATGTATGTTCTTTTTCTTGAAGACACCATGCTTTCACATGCCCTTTCGTAGTTGCTTGCTCATTAGTTGCCAAAATTTGATCCACCAAGGATGGTCTTCCTTGTCCCAAGGTTTTTTTATCCCTGAGTGTATCATAAAAGGTAACGACACCCTTCCTAATTTTAAACACGGCAAGGAACCAGTGGATACCCGGTATGTTTACAAGAATATAAACCTACATTAAACGAAAAATATATGTTACCAAAAACTACCAATAAAGTAGGCAGTTAAAAAGTTAAAACAATCATGACGTGCGAAAAGTAAGTGAACAATAATAGCTAGTTTTGAATACGCACCATTTCTATGTCGGCCTACCCCACGAGGTACGTGATGTCCTTGAATATCCAGTCCCCGAGGTCATTCGGCGTTGGAAGATTGAAGTAATATGGAGAAAAAATAGCCCAGTCGGCATGCTTTGGCCTGAAAAGCCACATCAACTGGACCCATAGCTCGACTACCTAATACAACAAAAAGTAGCATTTTTTAAAGTATTGTACACGTTCTGCCCAATGTTAACATGATTAACACACATGTAACAATTACTATAAGACATTTTCAGCGTGGTTATTATATTCCTTTATATATTACCTTGGTGGTTTGGAACAAAATTTGTGATTAACGAAACCTTGGAAAATGATGCCTTCGCAAACCTTTTTAACAAAGGTTGTGATTAGCGATCCTGAAATATTTAAGTAAGTAATTACTCACCGATAAAGTTAGGAAACCTCTGCTAGTAGCGTCTCTGGCCACTAAACTTTGCCAAAACTTTTCGTCGACGTTCAAGCCATTCCCCCCAAGGAAACCAATGACGTGGCTTCTTTGCTTGATTTAAATAATCCAAAACTTCTTTGAGGACGTGTATTCTTGTCTTTGGCGCATTAGAATCTCTTGTAAGATTACGTGAAAAAATTACGATGATGTAAATGAACTGAAAACAAATTAACATGTTATAAAATATAAAACATATACCTCTTCCCAAAGCGCAATGTGGATTTCTTTCAAATAATTTCCAATAATCGGTGGCTAGTTTGATAACAGAGTCTCCTTCTTCATTCTTTTCGAAGCGCGTGGTTGGTTAAACATTAAAACAATTCGTTTAAATTGTGTAAACCAACTGCGAAAGTTACTAAAATATTTATAAATTAAATAGAATATACATCAATGCGAATCTGGGAGTTGGGTTTCTTTCACAACCTCTCCATTATCAGTAGCCGACACCACCTCCTGAATGTGTCTCTTTGAACACCTTCTAGTGGACGTAGGTAATTCTCTTTGTCGCTTGCTCATCCTCTTCTTTCTGGTTTTTTTAACAACAGTTACTTTTTAGGTATAGTTTCCTTTGAAAAAGAGTTTGTATCAGATGTTAATATGTTAAAAGGTAGGAGTACATTTACAAGAATACTCAATCGGCAAATACAGCACCAATTCATAAGAAAGAATTACCTGATTAGCTTTTGCTTCATCTAAACCGTCTCCTTTTTTCTCTAAACCGCCCCATAACATTATTTAGAACCTATGTATAGGAGGGTCTGTATGATTGTTAATTTCATGTGCAGCCTACATTAACACATTTTCGTATCAGATGGCGTGTTGTAAACTCGGGTAATACGGCACCTAAGGTGGGATAACAACCCGTAATTTTCATCACTGTAATATCCATCTATTATATATACCACTTTTTTTACAGGGAAATTTTTGATTTATCTCATTATGCAACGTAACTTGCATCTCTAAAGTAAACAAGCTCACGCAACCCACCTATGCCAATTCTATCTATGTTTATATCATGTAAACATCCTAATATGTCAAGTCTATATCTATGTTATCTTATAATTAGATACTTCACTATAACATAAAGGTGTTCGTTTGTATAACAAAATGAAGATTGGTTTTATAATTTATACAAACCTTTGCATTATCATAGGCTGCGGCATCAGCTTGATCAATATCATCACAAACACTCATAGCCTAAATGAATAAATGCGGTTATTATTTAATAATAAGAATCATACAAATTTGTGTCAAGCTAAATAAACCTTTGCATTATCATCGGCTGCGGCATCAGGTACACCAACATCATCATGAAACACTATGGCCCTAAATAAAACAGAATGCAGGTTATGTGGTTATTATTTTATATTGTAATACAAATCATACAAATTGGTGTCAAGGTAAACAAACCTTTGCATTATCATTGGCTGTGGCATCAACTTCATTAATATCATCACAAACAATCATGGCCTAAATGAATAAATGCGGTTATTGTTTAATAATATGAATCATACAAATTCATGTCAAGCTAAACAAACCTTTGCATTTTCATCGGCACATGCGGATAAGGTACACTAAAATATCTGAAACACTCGTGGCCTAAATAATTTGAATGGGTATTGTTTAATATATTAATACAAATCATACAAATTTATGTCAAGCTAAACAAACATTTATATTATCATCGGCTGCGGCATCAGCTTCATTAATATCATCACAAATACTAGCAAAAATTAAAGCTTTTTATGTAGCAAGAAAATATAGTAGATACGTACATATACACTTAGGCCCTAAAATGCATCTATATGAAGGACTCCTAGGTTATAGTCTAGGCTCAACCACCTACTTCTCTATAACCAAAGGCTCTGATACCAATCTGTCACACCTCGCCAAGGCAGAAACACGAGGCGTAATATCATGGATATCATCACAACACAATGGTGTCTACAATAGAGAATGACTACATGCATAACTAGAAATAAAAGATACGATGTGTCTTAACAATACCGAAAACAAAGGAATGACATCTTGTATTAATGAAAAAGGGGTCTCATCGATACAAGTGCAATGTATCACAAACCTATTAAAAAACATTCAAGAATTTATGCAAGCAAGATACGAAACGAAATCAAATGAGAACTTCCAAATGCAGCCTAATGGTCTCTCTAGCCACATTTATTAACTTCAGTATCTTCATAACGCTCACCTAAAAATGATGCTTAAAAGGTAAACACAATGGTTGGTGAGAGTCATAGGTTTTATGATATGTGAAAAATCACATATCTTTTCTATATCCAAAATGGCCCTTAAATGATCAAAATGTCCAAAAATATGCTTGTATTTGTGTATTTTGTTGTTTGTGGATGTGTAGGTACGGATAATGCAAATATCACAAGAAAATGGTCAAAACCGGACAAACACGGGAACGAATGGAGTGCACAAGAGCTAGATTTTTCTAGCAAAAGGTCAACTAAGTCGAGTCTTGGTCAACAATGGTCAACTCACAAAATGACAAAATCCTCAAAATACCATAAAAACCCTTATTGTTAACTCATATTCACAAAAAGTCCCAAAAACCCTAACACCGTTAACCTTTATTAATAAAGGACTAACGGTCGTTAGTCTTTTATAACAAAACCCTTATTACCGAGCCCAAATCTAAATTGCAGCCCAATTCTTTATCTCGGGCCCAAGTCAACAAACACACCCCTGGGTCAAACTCAGTTATAAAAAGAAAAACGCGTGGGAATCCGTTTGTTACTATTCATCATCTCTTCTGATTTACCCTGCTTCAAAAACAAAGGGTAAATCCCAATTGATGACGTGGAACAAAGATTCGAGTACTAAACATCATGTCAGCAAAAAGAAACGTCACCAAAGCCTCTGATTGGTCAAGCTTACAAAAGGAATGACACGTGGGCTTACAGGAAACACACAAGGAATGAGGGAATGAAAAATTTACACTAAATCCTTTGATAAGAAGTTACAAAGCTTCTGGACACAACGAATGCAACGCTTTTGGGCAATACGTGTTGCTCACACTTTGATCCTACGGATGAGAATAAGGATCCAATGATTGCAAGAATTGAAGGGCCTAGATTTAGAGATCAAGGAGGAGCGTGTGCAGAGATCTAGATCCTTCTCTCAAGCCTATAAATACAAGACCTTCCTCAATCACATATATATCGAGCTTAATCTTCTTTTTCCAGCTTTTAGCACTAGCTTAATATAGTTTTTTTTAGCTTATTTTCAATTAAATGTAATTTTAATTCTGTCTTTTTAATCTCCTTTTCAAGTTGTAATCAGTTTTCTATTAATAAAAGTTAAAGTTTACTCTTAATTTAATTGTCCTTTCAAAATTTACCTTTATGCAAAATGTTTAAATAAGCTCTCTTTTGTTCACTTAAGCTAAATAAGCTCTTAAATCTACTCATAAGCTAGCTTTTTACTCAGTAAAGCCATCAAAGCTTTACTGAGCTTTACTCAAACAAATTCACCCCCTAAATTTACCTAAGCTTTGGAACAAGGGAGGATACAGCACATTGTGGACGGGCTTTGGGACTTACTGGTTGTTTATTAGAAAGCCAGAAGCTTGTTGATTAGCTCTAAAGAGCTTATTAATCCCTGTTTTTGTGCAAATGGGATTTAGGTACATTTCAGTTTATCTCTTTTAAAGCTTACTTAATATGTTATTGTTTGACTGCTTATTCTATGTTTAATATTAGATTATACTGTAGTTATTAGCCTGTTATGTTGTTTTTACTATTGTTTAATGCTTATTGTTGCTTCAATTTGTTAGTTTTAAATTTCATTTTAATAGCTTTTGATATAAAACAATTGAAAAAACCAAAAATAATAACATAGTGTCTTAGCTTATTAATCTGGCTTATTTGTTTGCTTATATTTGTTCATTTAGTTTGTTATAAGCTGTTTACCATCTGGTCTTTGAAGAGTTTTAGCTTAAATAGCTTCTATCAAGTTAAAAGTACTAAAACTGTTTTTAAAGGGGTGTTTGGGTCAAGGGTTAAAATGGATCAAAACTTACTTTATGCTTTTAATTCAGTTTAGATTAGTTAAAAGTAGTCATAAAAGTCATTTTATTTAAGTTTTTAAGTGTTAAATCTCAAAAACAAGGTTTTAAGAATTCATTGTTTGAATCTGTTAAGTGGTAGCTTATTTTAGTTGTTTATTAGATTGTGCTTTAGCTTATTGTGTTTTTGAGAGGTTTTTGTGTTTATGCATGTGTTAAAAACAAGTAGAAAACAAAGATTCATTGCCTGCATTTGTTAGTTTTGTGTTTTGCCAAAACTGTCAAAAGTGCTAAGTGTTAAGAAAATTTTGAGATATTGCTTTTTCAAATGCTTGTTGTAGCTTATCCTTTATTTCAAAATGCTTTTAGACTGTTGCTATGTGTTCTTTGGGGTCTAATTTTGATCTGTTTGTAGGTTTGAGATCCATAAGGATCTGTTAGAATGCTTATTTTTAAGCTCAAAAGTGCTGTTTTGTTAATTTTTACAAATTTTTCTAAGTGTTGAATCTGTGTGAAATGCCCTTTTCATGAAGCTTTTTAAGTGCTTATTTGAGTTTCAAAATACTTTTTCTTTGGAGCTTATTGTAGCTTTTGGCCATTCTTTTCAGTGGTATAAGTCACTAAGCCATAAGGATCCTTTTGCTAGCTTATTTTTAAGCTAAAAAAGTCCCTATAGGCCTTTGGGCTTATTAGTTTTGGCCAAAAGGTTCATTTTGCTTATTTTAGCTTATCTGCTTATTGTTATTGCTTATTTAGATTTAGTTTAGCTTATTAGGTTAATATAAGCCTATTTTAGCTTATTTGGTTTTGCCCTTTGCTTATTTGAACTTATTTGCTTTCTAGTGTAAAATTTTAAGTGTTTTTAAGCCTTTTTAGCTTTTCTGTCTATCTGGCTTATGATTTGTGCTTATTTTTGTTCTTATGTGCTTCTTAGACATAGCTTATTGTCTGTTTTAGCTTAATTGTCATTTTCATTTGCTTATTCTCCTTAAAAATGCAAACAGTTTGCATTTTATAGGATTAGTATTGTTTAAGCGTTTTTGTCTTATTTAGCTTATTTCAGTGCTTATTTGTGCTTTATAAAAATCGTGTCTTTTTAAAAAGTGCTTATTTTTCTGTCCTTAAAAAAGTTGTAAAAAATGGCCAAAACAAAAACACTTGGGATAGTGGGAAGCCCCGGGTGAGCAAGACTCGAACCCGGGACCTCTACCACCCTCACCAAGCGTTTTTATCCCACACCCTTAACCATTGTGCTACACTAGCTCATCCGTTAGGATCTTCACTTACTTAATTTTTATACATATTTGAGCCTTTTTGTATAATAAGCTGTTTTAGCTTATTTCACAGCTTATTCGATAAGCTGTTTTCTCGAGCTTATTTTTCTTAGATTCCTCATTGTTCAATCTACTTTTCATAATTTTCAGAATTTTTATAAATTGTTTAGTATTTTTAATCATTTAATTTCATTAAAATCGTTTTTAATTCATAAAAAAATATAAAAATGTCAAAAAAATATAATTCTTTTTTAGAAAATTTTCTTTTATCATATAGTACCTAGGAAAATTAATTTTGCTTCCGTAGGGTTTAAATTGCAAAATTTCATTTTTTAAAGAACGGGATTCATTCCCGTTCACGTTTTTTTTGTGTTTTTAAGCTCAATTCAACTCCGTTTTTTTATAGTTTTCTTTAATCTTACTTTTTAGTCAATTAGGGTTAGTTAAAAGTGAAAAAAATCATTTTAGGTTTATTTTTGAAAATTTAGGGTTTTTAGATCCAGTTTAGGGTTCCCGTTTTGCGTTTTTAGTTAAAATTTACTTTTCCGTATTGATTTCTTGTAGTTAGGTTTATTTGTCTCTTAATTTGCTCACTATTAGGATTTTAGAAAACGAATCATCTTCGAACCAATTCAAATCATTGTCCAAATAACAAACGTTGTCTCAATTTCATAAATCTTTGGGAAAACGACCCGATAATCACTTACCGGTTAAAACGTGTAGTATTTTTGTAAGATTTTTCCTACTACCTTTGTCCTTAAGGGTAGTTTTGGAAATTTATATACTTTGAATATTATTACGTATATTACTGACTCGCATCAATAATCAACAATCAACGATAAATTAAGCAATCGAGATAAACAAACCAAACATTCGATCTTCATAAACATGGTTGATACCTAAAGGTATCAGCCGATAGTCATTATAAAAATACACACGGTTTGATATATGAACGATTAAAATAAAGAAACCTCAATCGAATGCATATTTGGTTGCGCGAAGATTACAAGAGTTTTCCTATGATCTTAAGGCTCTTTTCTGACCTTCTATGCTCTTTTGATCGTCTCTTGGTCGACTTGGTGGTTTAGGGATTCACTTGCATACCTAAAACTGAGTTTAGGGTCGTCTATTTATAGGGTCTGGAAATTGATCGATACGCCGTATCGAGCGATGTGGGATACGGCGTATTAGGGATTTCTTAGAGTAAGGACCACGTTTGATATCTTCCAGAATATTTTATTACTATATTGTGAATACGGCGTATTGATGTCTTCTGGATACAACGTATTTCTCTTCAATCCTTCGTGGTTATCTGTGAAGTGTAGGCACGGATACGCCGTATCTTCTTGCTGGATACGATTTATTGAGGTAAAATCAGTTGGTTCTTCTTCGTTGACCAAAGTATTATATACGGCGTATTGTTGATGTGGATACGGCGTATTCTTCAAAGTCAGGCAATGGTCTTTTGATTCGTCAAAGTCTTGGATACGTCGTATATGTCTAGAATAATACGGCATATTTTCTATCAGATTAGTAGACTTTCTCGAACTCTTCGTTTATGCTCCAAAATGCGTGCCTTTTAGCATAACTTCACCAAGTACTCCATAATTACTGCAATTCTCAAATATAAACGATTAAGTAACAATTCTTTGCAATAATTATACAAAATGGGTTAATTACATGGGATAAATGATGCTATAAAATAGACGTTATTTGATGTCATCAAGTCTATACAGCGTATTCGATTAAGCAAATATAGCGTATTAGTCGACTGAATACATGTCTCAATACGGCGCATCCTGGGGTATGGGTACGGCGTATCGAATTCCTGTACAGTTTTAGGTTTTTATTTTGAGTCTAACCAGCGAATACACGGAGATAGAAATTGCACTTGTTTTCTTATGCTTAATACAGGACCTTCTGGAAAGAAATCGACAACGTTGGTGAAGTATCAATAAATATGGAATTCTTGCTCATTAAATCTACATGAAGAATCATTACCGAGCAAATATCAAGAGAGTTTCTCATTCTAATTCTTTTAATTCTCGTTTTTAACATTTTATCTATACAACGAGGACGTTATATAATTCAAGTGGGGGGATGGGAATTAGAATGAATACTTGTCCTATTTTTCACACTAAAATGCTTAAATTATGCTCAAATTTTTTTGAAGCATACTTTTATGAACTTACTTGTTACATAACCCGCACACAATAACCCTTATTAGATATTGTAAGGATTTAACCTTATCCGTTTCTAAATGTTTACCCAAATTCCACAAAATATGAGTGTGCCGGTGATGTTGTAGACTTTAGAACTTGGCTTGGTATATCTATTCGAGACCACAATAATGAGTACTATTGATTTAGATGGAGTAACTTGTTTAAATTGGTAAATTTATAGGATTACACCCAAAAAGCCTTTATATATTGTTTTATTAACTAACTACACTGGTTAGTTAAAACCCCATATAAACTCTTTGTTTACTCTCATTATAAGAGTAAGATACCCCTAGAAAAACTAATCGAGCCAATCCTTTAGGAATAACACCAACTGTTTGTTTCGTTACACCTTTACACCTTAGCCTACCCTGTTAGATTAAGTCCATTTATCAGTTGCTAGTTGCTTAAAGTGTAAAGTATGTATTTCCCGAGTCTTGTGTCAATTTTCTATCTTTGGTACGGTTGGGAAGAAATTTGCACATTGCAAATGGGAATGTATAAAGTAGTCAAAACTCATGTATTTTTACTACCAACACAATTATTGGTACGTCCGAAGAATGAAGAATTATCGAAGGAATTATCCGGAGTTATTATGATCGTGAAGATGGTGAAATTACACCGAGTTTCGTAGTTAGTATATAAAAAATGAAAAAATTAGAAAAATCGCAACAAAAAAAGAGGAGGAAAGTTTGAAGATAATCGTTTCGCAAAAGCTTAGACCGAAGGAATTATATGAAGGATCGATTATTCGTTGATACGTCTTATAAGTCAACGATGTAAAGTTTTGTATAAAGTGGTAGATATCGCCACTTGCCTTGTAAAAGTATGTAAAGTATGGGATGATTAGGAAGTTGACCGTTACGGGAACGCCAACTCAGGTTGTTGTTTTTTATCTATGATCAAGACGTGTGTAAATAGTTGTGTCTTTTTCATGGTAACGGTCGGGAAAAAGTGTCTAGCAACTTGTATCTTGGACTTAGTCTATTTGTTTCGTAATTTTTATTTAACAACAATTTATTTCCCTTTCCTAATCATTAACCATGCGTTTTACGCGAATGAGGATGTGATCGAGTCATGCATGTCTATTCCATCGTTACGGCCATGTATGCGTGATTCAACTGGCTTGTTGGTTTATTACTTTTGGTGAAAGTTAGAAGATCCCTACCCTATATCATTCTTCATCCTAACCCTTGGTTAAACTCGAATGAGGATGTGATCGAACACACATGTCTATTCCGTCATTACGGCCATGTATGTGTGCTTCAGCTGCCTTGTTGGTGTGGTACTTTTGGTGAAAGATTGTAGAATGATCAACCCTAAGCCTTATAATAAAAACTTATTTTACCTTTATAAACTTATTACTCCTTAGCTCCAGTGGTAGAGATGTGTATCCTTGCCAAGCCTATGATAGAATACTCGTCACGACTGAGCAATTAAGCGAATTAGTTACATGTTACCACATAGATTAGTTGAGTGATTTGAGTGTTTTCATCTACCTATTTCATGAGGTGTTTGGTTGTGTACTTGTGATAGATCAAATAAATGCTTAAATGGAAAAATCCTTAGGGTTACATTTTCATAAACTTTTAAATGCTACTTGAGGACAAGTAGGATTCAAGTGGGAGGATATTTGATGACATCAAATAACGTTACTATTATAGCATCATTTATCCTATGTAAATTACCCATTTTGTATAATTATTGCAAGAATTGTTACTCAATCATTTATATTTGAGAATTGCAGTAATAATGGAGTACTTGGTGAAGATTATCTAAAAGGCACGCATTTTGGAGCTTAAATGAAGAGTTCGAGAAAGTCTACTAATCTGACAGCAAATACATCATATTATTCTAGACCTATACGACGTATCTAAGACATGACGAACTAAAAGACCATTGCCTGACTTTGCAGAATACGCCGTATCCACATCAATGATACGTCGTATATAATACTTTGGTCAACGAAGAAGAACAAGCTGGTTTTACCTAATACGCCGTATCCATCAAGAAGATATGGCGTATCCATGCCTACCCTTCACATATAACCACGAAGGATTGAAGACCCAATACGCTGTATCCAAGGTTTATTATACTAGAAGATTCTAAAAGATATCAACCGTGGTCCTTACTCCAAGAAATCTATAATACGCCGTATCCCACATTGCTCGATACGGCGTATCGACCAGTTTCCAGACTTTATAAATACAACACCCTAAACTCAGTTTTATGTATGCAAGTGAAACCCTAAACCACCAAGTCGACCAAGAGACGAATAAAGGAGCATAGAAGGTCAGAAAAGAGCCTCAAGATCATAGGAAACTCTTGTAATCTTCGCACAATGATCGTTTTCAATTTAATACGTAATAATATCCAAAGTATAGAAAATTCAACCAAGGACTTCATGGTCCTTGTGTTCATCCGATGTAGGCCAAGGAGGGGGAAAAGGTTCATTGTTTTGCTTTGGCTCCAAGTTTAGTTAATTAAATCCATTTCAAGTTAGTGCATTTGTGGTCCTCACATGCAAGGAGACAAATTATGTAAGAGAGGTGTTGGTGCATGGGAAGGTTAAGACAAAGAGGTCACTATCCCACTTATGCATGCATTAGTTTCAAATTAAAGTGAAAAGATTCCATGGGAATTAATTTAGAGTGTGTATGCGTGTTTTGAGTAGAAGGGGAGGGATGAACGAAAATTTTGACTTAAGAACATGATATGGACGATAACTAAAGTTTACACGAAAAGATTTCGAGTTTCCGAGGTTCCGTTTGATCAAAAACGTGAAAAACGCAATTTAAACGTTGAAGCGTAAAAATAAATACCGGGAGTGATCCTAAACTACGAAACACTTAGAAATGATAAAATAACTTATATAATATCTAAACTAATCAAAATCCAAAGTCGGAACGCGTTCGATGACGTTTTTTAGATTTACGCGGGTTAACTTCCCGGTAAACTGCCGGATTTAAACGTAACGTATAAAAGTAAAAAATAATTGTCGGAAAAGTTTAAAATATTGACCTGAAATTTTTAGGGTTTGACATTCTTCCCCCGTTAAAGGAGCTTTGTCCTCAAAGCTTAAGACGTGGACGAAGGGTTAACGAAAAGATGAGGGTACTTTTTCTTCATTTGGTCTTCGCGCTCCCAAGTATACTTAGGCCCTCGTCTAAAATTCCAACGGATCTTCACGATTGGAATGCAGATCTGTTTTAGCCGTTTAACTTCTCGGTCTATAATTTCAACTGGTTCTTCAATGAAATGGAGCTTGTCATCAATCTGGATCTCATCAACGGGAATAGGCTAGTGGTTCTGTCTACGAAAAAACACTTCTTCAAATTGGAACGAAAAGTGTATGAACTGGGCTTAATTGATCTAGGAGTTCAAGTCGATACGTAAGCGTTCCCTACCTATCAAGAATTTGAAAGGTCCAAATATTGTAGGTTCACTTCCCCCACATTTGTCGAAATCGCCTATCACCCATTTCTTACGTGTCACTTTCACATGACCTTATCTCCAACCTCAAATTCCAATGGCTTACATCTCCTGTCGGCGTAGCTCTTCTGTCTATCTCGTGCAGCTTGAATATGCTTCTTGATCTGAATGATCTTCTCAGTTGTTTCATGAATAATTTCCGGACCAGTGAGCTGGGCGTCTCCAACCTCAGCCCAACAAATAGGCGATCTACTTTTTTTGCCATTAGAGAGCTTCAAACGGTGCAGCTTTGATACTCGTGTGATAACTGTTGTTGTAGGAAACTCCACCAAAGGTAGGTGTCTATCCCAACCTTTCCCAAAATCAATCACACAATTACATAGCATGTCCTCCTAGTTTGGATGGATTTCTCACTCTGGACAATCAGTCTGTGGATGGTAAGCTGTACTCATATCCAATTGAGTACCTAGCACTTCATTCTGTGATTCTGAATGAGATGTGTAAACTTACTATCTCGACAGAAATAATTGAAACTGGCACTCCTTGCTTCGAGACTAATTCCTTAAGTATGGTCTTGTAAATTATCCATTGAGTTCGGTTTCCTTATTTGGTAAGAACATGAGCAGACTTTATGAGTCGGTCTAACAATTACCCCAAATGTGTATCTTGACCAGACGTCGGTCTTATGGTAACTTAGTATCGGAAATCCATAGTAATGGTTTTCCACTTCTATACTGGGATCAAGGTGAAACCAAACTAAACAGATGGTTTTTGGGTATTCGGCCTTGACTTTGGCACATGTCAAAACATTTACTAACGTAGGTGGCAATCTCTGCTTTCATATTCGGCCACCAATACAGCTTCTTTAAATCTTGGTACATCTTGTCCTGTATCCAGATGTATGTTAATACTTGACTTCGCGGTTCATTCATAATGAACTCTATTAAGTCACCAAAACAGGGGTATCAACATTCTCCTATTCGAGCAATAACGTTCCATTTGCACGTTGCTCTTGCTTCGTAATCATACTACACAAATCTTTCTGTTCCATATTATCCTCCTTTCTCGTCAACCCTGAGTTCTAGATCGCCAGGGAGGTTCCGACAATCGTCAAACTAAAGCTCGAACTCGTAGTAGCTTAATCCGTTCCTTTCGGCTCAAGGCATCCGCCACTACGTTTGCTTTTCCCGGATGATAACGAATCTCGCAGTCGTAGTCGCTCAACAGCTCCAACCATCTACGTTGTCTCATGTTCAACTCTTTCTGATCTAGAATATGTTGCAAACTCTTATGATCAGTGAACACAACGCATTTCGTGCCGTACATATCAATGTATCAACATTTTGAGAGCAAAAACACTATAGCTTAAGCTCTAAGTTAATGTGTAGTGTAATTCTTCTATAAATCTTAAAGTTGGCGTGACCGTAGGATATGACACTTCTTCCATTTGCATCGAATAACTGCGCCCAATCCTTTACGAGAAGCATCACAGTAAACTTCTACCTTCGGGTAAAGCCAAAATCGGGAACTACACAATGAGTTTTGCTTCACAGTCAAAATACAGCTTCTGCCTTTTCAGTCCAATCAAACTTCACGCTCTTCCGAGTCAACTTCGTCATAGGTTTGACATATTTTGAGAAACCTTCGATAAATCATCGGTAATAGTCGGCAAGACCTAGAAATTGACGAATCTCTATCGGGGTCTTAGGCGATGCCCAATCCTTGATTGAATGATATCTAGCTGGGTTTACGTGCAATGCCTTTACTATCAATATCGTGACCAAGAAATTGTACTTCGACAGCCAAATTCACACTTTCGAAACTTGGCCCTATATATTCTCCTTATTAGCAACTCTAGGATTAACTTAAGGTGTTCTGCGTGCTCTTCTTCGCTCTTGGAGTAGATCAAGATGTCATCAATAAAAACGATCACGAATTTATCTAAGTACGGTTTGCACACCCGATTCAATCTGATCCATTTTTGGATACCGCCCAGTGCATTGGTCAGTCCAAACGGCATCACTTGAAACTCATAGTGACCGTAGCGTGTCCTAAACGCTGTCTTTGGAATGTCTTCCTCTCAAACTCTGAGTTGGTGATAACCCAAATTCTCGGTCGATATTGAGAGACTCTTGATCACTTGCAAATGAATCAAACAGGTCGTCGATTCGGAAGCTGGATATCGATTTTCTCAGTCCACTTGTTTTAGTTCAACGGTAATCGATACACATCCGAAAAGATCCATCTTTCTTTTTGACAAACAAGACCGGGGCTCCCTAGGGTGAGGAACTCGGTCTTATAAATCCCTTGTCAGAAAGTTCTTGTAGCTGAGTAGACAATTCTTGCAGTTCTGACGGTGCTAATCTATACGGAGCTCGCGCCACAGGTGCGGCACCAGGGACCAAGTCGATTTGAAATTCAACTTGTCGCGTAGGCGGTAATCCAGGCAAGTCTTCTGGAAAAACCTCCGAAAAGTCCCGTACAGTCGGCACGTCCTCAAGTCGCTTCTCCTCCGACTCGTTCTCGATTTCCTTCTTCGTCACTTGTGCCAGAAAAATTGGGCAACCTCTCTTAATATATTTCTGAGTTTTAGTGCATGATATAATGCTCAACTTCGACTTCTCTCCTTTGCCGTCTCTATCACCTTGAACTATCAAAACTTCATCTCCATAGGGAATCCGCACGATCTTCTCATCACAAACGATCACCGCATGATGGTTCGCTAACCAATCCATGCCGATGATGACGTCAAAACTACCAAGTTCTACTGGCATTAGGTCAATATTGAATGGGTGACCTAACAATCCTAACGTACAGCCTCTAAGTACGGTATTAGTTTCAGAAATTCTTCCGTCGGCTAATTCGACAGCATAGCTAACGTCTAAAGTATCGGGGGTTACATCAAGCAAAGTACTAAAAGTAGTCGACACGAAACTTCTATCGGCGCCTGAATCAAATATCATAGAAGCATAATGGTTATTGAGAAGAAACGTACCCTTGACGACATTTGAATCGGGGTTAGCGTCTCCTCCACCCAGCACATATGCTTTTCCTCTTGCTTCACCAATCCCGTTCTTGTTTCCAGCTTTGTTTCCACGGTTTTGATCTTTCAGCTTTGGGCAATCACTCCTGTAGTGTCCTTGCCTTCCACACTCGAAACAGGTTACAACCCTCTGATTCACTACTTGACCCCTCTGAGTAGAAGTAGTGGAATTTGTGACCTTACAATCCCAACTCAAATGCCCAACCTTGTTACAATTCCCACATCTCACAGTGCATGACCCTTCATTATGAAGCTTACACTTGTTGTAAAGAGGCAACAGTCCATTATACGGTTTTCTCTTATTGTTGCCAGCCGTATAGGCTCTTGCCACATTATGACCTCCAACATTTAGCCTTTTGAATGGTGGCTGCTGGCCACGGTTGTCTATCTGATTGACCTCCATCCTTCTTTTGTTTTTAGCATTTTTCACAGCATACGCTTTCAACTTTTGGTCCATTAAGTTGTTGGTAATCCAAACAACATCTTGGAGTCTCGTGGGTTCAGCAGCAATCACATTACTCTGGATATTATATAGGAGACCTCCAATAAACTTCTCAACTCAATCCTCCTCCTCGGGGACCATCTTGGTGCTCATCATAGTCAACTCTTGAAATCTCTGAGTATAAGCAGCCAAATCATTATTCTTTACGGTCAGGTTCCACAACTCATATTCCATCTTTTGAATTTCATTTCTTGGGCAGTACACTTTAGCCATTAGCTTCATGAGCTCTCCCCATGACATGGCAAATGCAGCATCAGTTCCAACGGTCCTCTTATGTGAGTTCCACCAAGTTAGAGCATTGTTTAACAATGTGCAAGTATCATACTTGACTTGGTATTTATATGAACAAATGCTGATATAGAAAAATGTTTCCATCTTCTCAAACCAACCCGACAACTCCTTCCGTTCTCTTGAAGTTAAGTGGTTGACACTTCATGAAGTCTTGGTATGTATACTCTCGAGCAACAGGCCTAGCATTCCTATTATTCTCATTTGGATTTCCATTTCCACCATTTCCATCTCCACCATTTCCATTATCACCGTCGCTGCCATTTTAGCTTTGACTTTCAGCTTCGAGAGCATTTGCGGCACGAGTCGCTTCATAAGCAGCCAACGCTTCCTCCACTCGTCGGTTAATGAGTTCTTTGATTGTCTTCGGGGTCATACCAGAACGAGTGATAGTCATGTTCTACAGCATAAGACATAGCACACGATGAGATTCGTTACGAGATATAGCCACTATAAATGGTAAATAAGGTTTATATAGGAAAATACAATAGAACATGTTTTGCCGGAACAAGTAAATAACAATAAAGATGAATATGCGATAGAATCAAAACATGCTTTTCATATCATATATAAAAGCATTAGTCGGTTACATTTGACCCATAATGGGGAACTTGGTTTACGCTAAAACTACTAACAACTGGTTCTACTATTAGCCTAAAGTCCATACACAACATCATGGACGAAAACCTAAGCACCTCACAACGAATGTCTCCAATCTCCTAAATTAGTAACGGAACCTACGAATCTACCTAAGCTCACTCTCCATAAATCTCACGCGTTGCCAGAACCTGTCAGCTCTCGCTCTCTCCATCATCATGGTGCCTCGAAGTCTCATGATGCTCCTCTCCAAGGACGCAACCTGCTCAAGCAAACTAGCTCTCTCTCCACTAGCAATCAAACTCTCTCTGTCCTGTCTCAATGTCCTCTATCCTCTGAAGCGGTATCTCTATAACATGATCATAAATATCCTATAAATCCTCCTCAACCTGCTCCAAACGATCTACATCATCAGGCATAAGCATACTGATAACGCTCAAATTGAGTATATTCTTAGGAGCATTATCTGTACTTTTATATATGTTATTTGGATATTTTTATATGCTTTTGTTACTTAATTGTACCAAAGTATGTTTACAAGTCTATTTGTAGCCAAGTACATGAAAAGCAAGAAAAAGACAAAGAAACAAAGAATAAATGAAGTTTTATGCACGTACAAAGAATCCCTCATAAAGAACAAGCTCGAAAAGCAAT
>BQNB010012167.1:44425-79779 GCA_026074375.1 Tanacetum coccineum | reverse complement strand
ACAAATGTAACCGAAAAACCTGTTAATTGCCTAACGTTGCAACAAAAAACAAAGATCGATACCTTAAATTGAGAAGAAAAAAAAATGAGTACCTATAATTGACATTGAGCCTAAGATGGGTACCTTTTTATGCGATTTGCCCTTTTAATAATTATGGAAAAGACAAGTTTACTCTTACGTTTTTTGCATGTGAAGGGATTTAACGGTATATACTAACGAGCATTGCCAAAAAGGACGAAATGTGCAAGATTTGACGACAATTGGATGGTTAGTGAAAGAAACTTGAAAAAAAAACTAAGTGTCATTGTGTGCAACCACAGGGACAAAGTTTGTAAAAAGCTCTATTGTCAAAGGGGCAATATGTAAAACAAACTCCCTGAAGATCTACACATAGACATACTGAGATGACTCGACTCAACCGACGTAGCTCGCTGCATTGGTGGCGGGCATCGAATGTGTTGCACATTGTTAGTATATAAATCAAGGTTTTCAAGATCGGGATCCCATTTATGATCGTTTTCATCTTTGCAAGATCGAGATCGTAAAGTCGGATCGGGATCGTAAGATCCTACTATAATGTCATTGTCTTAATAGTTTTTGTAATATTATACAAATCTGCAAATTATAATATATCAGAAACACAAAATTATATGAATGTTTCAAAGAAATGTTGTCCTAAATTATGATTATCAAATGTTTAAGAAGATTAACATGTTATTTGTTAAATTGCACGAAACAAAACCCATAAATTTGTAGTTTCTTTGTTCGTGGTTTGAGAAAAGTAAGATCGGATCGGAGTAGATCTTAAGATCCTTTGGTCAGGATCGGGATCCTATAAGATCTTAAGCATGCAAAGATCCTATGTAGGATCCAGATCATTTTTGCTTTGCAGTATCGTAAAATCGTAAGATCCTAAGATCAAGATCGAAATCTTAAAACATACCTCAATGTTTATATGTTCCATTCTTTCATAGCTTGCGTAAAATCCTTATGGCAAAACTGATAACTTGTTACACATAAAAATGCAAAATGGACAACTCAGAATAATAATAATATAATATTAAAATTGAAGTATAACACAAACATCTAAACATAGTTGGGCCCAATAGAAACCATAGCCCAAGGAAAACCCGTGTGAGCCCATGTGTAAAAATGTTGTCGTTTTTGATCGGCTATGATATAATTTATAATTTTAGAGAACGAGCCAATTAGTTAAATCAAGCTCGAGCTAGGGGTATTGATCGGTTTGGTTATCATGTAATTTTTTTGGTCAAACCCAAAGCCCAACTGAACCGAACCGAACTAGATTTCAACCGAACAAAACCGAAAACCGAATTTGAATTCGGTTCAGTTTTCAAGTTGACCCGAATAAACCGAATTAGACCATTTATTAAAAAAATATTTTTAAGCATCATTGTACCGCTTTGCGAATTCGGATTTTCAGTTTTCTATCAAGTTGACCACTCGAATAAACCGAATTAGAAGAAGAAGACCTTTTATGTAAAAAAAAATAATTTTTTTTAAAAAAAAAAGGCATCATTGTACAAACCGCGAGCGAACAGTACAAACAAAACAAACAACCAGAAACCCAAGGACTGGGGGTGGACTTGATGACGTAAAGTATGAACAAACTAGATACACCAAACGCTATCTGGGAGCAATTTAAGTTCATGAAATATACATTACCGTGGTACACCACAGAGCCCACTAACAACTCACAAAATAGCTAGACCTTGTTTAAGAGCCTAGGTAAGACGAGAACCGGGTCCACAGCTCACACCGGATGTTTTGAAACGTACGCACGGTGAGTATCTTTTAACACCGCCCTCCGATGCGTTACCTCCGCAGGACAAACCAAACGTGACTTGCTGGAAGAACGCCTGCTTCTATTCGATCCGCATCTGGCGAACCGAATACAACATATACGATTATAAAAATACCGTGGAACCCTTTGCCCGAACAAGTGTACCACACCATCCGCGACAGACACTCGATGCAGTTTACAAGCGAAATACTAAGGAAAACCCTAGTATTGGGCTTCTTAATGCCTATAAAAAGGGAGGGTGGGTATTGCCGTAACTATAAAAAGGAGGATAAGGTGGAGGGAGGAAGTGGGTGGGGGAGAGAGGGGACTTGGGCGGGGGTTAGAATGGTTAATAGTTGTGAGGGTGGGTATCTAGTGGGCCGATGAAGGCAGGTGGGGGAGGGGGTTAGTCGAGTGGTTGACTGGATTGAATTGTGTCCAAAATGGGGTTGATTGGGACGCGGGGGTATCATCAGCATTTTAGTGTGGGGGAAGATCGGGGTGTGGAGGTTAGGGGAGTTGTGGGTGGGCTGGTAGGAGGGTAGGGGGGATTGGGAGGTAGATGGGGTTCAGGGTGGTCTGTGGGGTGGAGGAGTGGTGGGGGAGGGATATAGGTGCGAGGGAGTAGGGGTCGAGGTCCGGGGTGAGTAGTCATATCACACGTAAAATACCCCAAAAGGTACTTGTTGTCTAATCATTAATAACACACACACAACTCTGACAAACATGTGTACTTACTCTCACGATCACACACATCTCAAGTACTTGCCGAGCTAATCGCTGGGTCCGCCCTATAATAAATATCCTAACCGTAAGGCTAACGGTTACTTTTAAAATGTGTAGAAAACACATCACACTTTCACCTTGCCTAGTACAATAGATACGAGCATTCACGTCATTTGGAGCCCAAACCCGACAAAGGACTCTAGGATATTACTAACCCCCGCACATTCTAGACAAAAAAAGACCGAATATTTACTAACACACATCAACAACCACTACTGGATCATATCAGAAATTGATGCGTAGACAATAAAAATCCCTTTTTTTAACTTGTGCAAAACACATAACATTTAAAAAAAAACATCCATATTTTAAAATATCATAAAAACAATATACCTATCTGCATCAAAAAAAAATCCATATTAAAATATACGATATAAAACAATGAATAAAAAAAAACAATTTGCCATCAAAAAGTATTTATTTACTTTTTGAAATATATATGCAATAGAGACAGAAAATTAGTTAACACAAATTTATTATAATTTATAAAAAATATAACGATGCAATTATTCATTATTCTTGTGCAGGAGAAATTATTGAGGGCCTATTAAAATTTGTATATACAGGAAATATGATAAATTTTAATTAACCAAAAGGCTTGGTTTACTGTAAGTTAGTTCAACAAATGCCAGTCATTTGTAATGCCTTTTGGTATTAGAAGAGAAAAGGCACTTTAGTTGACGGTAGAGTGACAAAGGTGACCAGTCATCCATAAGCCCCTAATAGTCCTAATAGTAGCCGCGATTTTTGCAGGATTGGATAGGGTTTTACTAAGAGTTTTTACGGTAACATAATAATAAGCCGATTATGTGCGATTTCTAAGGTTCTCAACTAAACACCACTTTCCTGTATGGTCCTAATCAGGGTCGTTTGCATGATACATGTAAAGGTCAAAAAAAAAAAGTAAGAGTGGATTAAAAAGAAAGTGGCACACAAACTCCCCATGTATGAAACATAACGCACCAAAACTGTTTGTGCCAGAAAGAAATCGTTTTTTGTGTTGTATTTTTTGTTTGGCGCAACGAAACAAGTCAACACATATGTCCCCAACAATTACTTGTAGTACTAAGGTACACCCTTATTAATTGACTATGAGCGACAGAACAACTCTAAACCAAAACAACAAAAGACATACCTTTAAAAACAATATAGGAAGTAAGCGATTTCCCAATCGTTGTCTCATTTCTCGAAACAATAACGTAATAACCATCACAATTGCACTAAACTTCGGCCAAATCTTCTATCCTAATACTTAACACACCTTCATAAATATAAACTATAGATCTCACAGGTAAATCAATATGTTTCAGGAGATTACGCGTGCTTCGTCCGTAGTTCAACAAGGCGAATAACCTACTATCTTATTATGAATTTATGTTTTATTTTCGCGAGTAACTTTAGAATCATAACAGAGCTCAAAAATATGACATAGCGAGTTAACATAATCCATACTTTGCAAACTTCCTCATTTCTTTTCGTAAATTATAGGAAAAGGTTCTAAGTCAAAGTCCCTCGACAAACCTACGTATTAGAGAACACGAAGAAAAAGAAAGAGGACAGTCGCAATATAGATAAGGTCTCTTCCTAAATAGGGTATTTTAAAAGAAACCCGATTCTATTTTTAAATGCCATAAATGCCTAAACGTATTTTCAAAGTTTAAACATATAATTTATCATATCTACGCTATTTTACTTAATTTGTTTTTTTTTTTATTTTTTTTTTTAGGTTTTCTGTTATTTTTTTTCTTTTTCGTGTTTTATATTTCTTCTTTTCTTTTTTTTCTATATATTGTTTTTTTATTCTTTAATGCCTAATAAAAATTCTACCTTTGAAATTTATAAATCTATTTTTTACCCTTTTTTAATAAGCTAAGTGCAAATAATGTCCTTAAGGTTCTTCATTTTACAGTGTTCTTATGGGGAAACAAGATGAACAAAGGCATAATGGCGTAGAACCCGAAAATTGGAATAGTCTAATATATACTAGGGTGGCAATTTTTGTAATTCGACATAAAAACTTGGTCGAAAACTAACTATAAAACGAAGAAAACTATAAAGCAACATCCTAAACAAGAAACACAACACAAACGAAAATGTAACATGTTCGGGATGAAGGTCTAAATAATTTTTCTTCGAGGGACCGGTTTTGTGTAAGTCAACCCATCGTTAACCCAGTTTTAGTAAGACAGCGAACGTCAAGGCTTCGGTTGTTTTGATTCAAATGAGCCCAAATTTGCTAAAGTGAAATATAAAATTAAAAAACCCTCGCATAGTTTTCCATTCCTCCATCCTGTAACCATACAATGGCGTTTCACTATGTGACTTAAACTTTATTTGGGCCGTGTGATGTAAGGTTAAAACCAAATAATCCACGTAAAATGAATCAACACATTTTTTTGTGGATATTAATTTATTTCGTCCATGACCCAATGCGCCATACGAACAAAATGACTTCCAATGACTACTCTCTAAAAATTGTTGATCATTTGAAGAACCCATATCCTTTATACAAACATTTGGCCTTTTAAAAATGGCGAATCACTGGTATTTGTATAAAATCTTCTGCGATTTAAGTATATATTTATTTCTTTTCTGCGTCAAACATGCATACTTGTTTTTGAGCTACGCAAAATCTCCGCTGATAGTTCTAAGCAAAAGACGAACACAGAGAAAGAATATCAGACTATGACAGCAGAAATAGGCTTCTATCCTCAAGTTCAAACCCAAAAAACAAGAAACAAGTGGATTCTCTAAATTACACAACGATTAGTGCCTTTTTGATATAGGATTGTCATCCCTCAGGTTTGCAAACAGACGTTCAAAAAGTGTGAACGTACAGATCCCATTGTGACAAAGTTACTCTGGGAAATGATTTTGACAAGCGCATGTAGCAAAATTCAGGAGGAGTGCGAATCTCATGGACGAAGATATAAGTCTGATGAATACCTCCTAAAGATTGAGAAAAAATGTCAAAAATGTAAGATCACATATCACCATTGTTTAACCAACACTCGAAGGATAAAAGAAAATCGCTAAAAAGACACACACGTGTACTTATGAGGCAATCTCGTATAACAGAGTTCTCTTAAGAGCGGAGATCTATGAGGTGGTATATGCCACTAATACTTCAACAAAGAGAATGTCCAGGATCCCTGAGATAAATTCTCACATATGGATCTCATCAAACAGCTCAAGCTTATCGTCATACTCAATCTCTCCAAATATGCCTTTTCCTGAGTATTAAATTCTATCCTATTTCCTCCTCCATTGATAATCTTTTTAAAATTTAGTAGTTCTACTTGATCTCATCAAATAACAACACAAAACCGTCACTAATGCTCACAAAGTCTGAAGATATTGCTCAATCTGCACATAACAGATAATTAACTAGACTATTACCCTGCTATCACACTCCTGATCTGCATAATGGATATCTGGCCTTAATCCGTACACGTCACAAAGTCTCCTTGACTTGATTTTTTTGTAAAATCTTTAGAGTAAGGCTTCAAAAACCGTGGGGGACCATAATGGTGTTTTAAAACAAAATCTTAAATAACCAAAAACATGATGCCGTCTTCTTAGTAAAGTTTAAGTTTGGGGTCCAGAATGGAGTAGTGGTGTCTCAATCACAGAATGCTGATCTTGGAACTCTTAGTAATTCAAGTACAACATCTTATGGCCATAACAATTCAGCATCAGATACTCTCTTTCTTCTCTCGTTGGCTACAAGCATGTTCCACAAAAGGGTCAATTTCCATTTCCCTTCCTTCCATCACATCCAGTTCCAACCAGGATGTTCCCACTTCCACCCAGATTCCTTCCAATTTCCAAATTTTTCCTTCCAGTTCCTTCCCACCCATCCAGGGCCTTTTTTTTTTTTTCCCAGAACATACATCCTGGAATTCTCTCTGGAGACCTTTCAAAAACTTTTCAATTTCCCTTTTCCTTCCATTCCTCCAGGCCTTTTTTTTTTTATGCTAAGCAATAGACTATGGGGTCTATTTCGAAAGCCAAAAAAAAAAAGAAGCCTGAGTTTTGTGTCAAATTTGGGACCCCTCATTCCATGATGACATGCATAATATTCTATCTCCCATGCATCATCTATCCTCACCACAAGTCATCTTAATTATTTCAATATCTTTTTCCAACCTACAAATTTCTAAACAAAAATTTCCAACACACCTGGATCCTTAGCAGAGATAGAGCGGGAAGGGAGTAAGGGGTCTTGAGGAGTAGGGAGAGAAGGATCGGGAAGAGGAGCGGGAAAGCTATTAGGTAAAAGGGTGGCAGCTTTTCCCACTGTATTTTACATATAAAGCCCATGAGACTTTCCTCTATTTTCTCTGTTATCCCACTCCTAGCCCATACAATCCTTATTCCCCCCAGATAAGTATCCAAACCATGCCAAACCACACGGAACCACATCACCCCAGCAACCCCCAAAATAGCCCCCCTATACGACTGCAGCACGTAAATCTTTCTGGTCCGGGAAACAGAATTTAAAAAAAAAAGCAAATAGAAGCGGATGTTGGAATCTGCGAAGGCGAGTCGTCAACCTTCTACTACACTAACTTGAAAAAAACCACTCAGAGTGTTGTCACTTGTCCCGTTAATCCGTTGTCTGAGTCCAATCACAATTTAAATTTAAAATGTTGGGAATCGACTTGCTCCTACTACAATTCTCATCTCTTACACATCACACTCAAAAAGAACCATCAATCATCAAACCTCAATTCAACATCAAATCACCAAAAAGGCAATACAGATCAACAATGCTCCTCCCAAACGAACTTCTTATTTTTTCGAATCTTATCTTATATTTTTCTTTTATTATCTTCTTTTTTTCTTTTATTCTTTACTTTTTTTCGAGAGAGTCTTTTTTTTTACTCAATCGAGGAAATTCTTTTCCGAATTTTACGAGACAGGTATTTTCTTAACTCTTACAGAAGGCTGGTGCAATGGCTACTCTGCAGGCACTTCTGAGAGTGTCGTCCAATCAATTTGAAATTAAATTGATTGACTCACCAAAAAATATATCAGAATGCTCCCAATACTCTTTCGAGCGGCTGCACTTAGATGGGAGCTTAAAAGGTGCATTTCCTGCAGACTCCTTGGGAAGAATGGTCAATTTAAGAGGCTTACGTTTATCGTCCAACGGATTAACAGGTCCAATCCCTGAATCTCTGGGAAGATTAAGATTATTGGAAGAGTTGGATCTTTCTCATAACCAGCTAACAGGTCCCATTCCAACATTCATTGGGGGACTTACTCAACTCGACCTTTCTTATAATCTCTTGAATGGTTCAATCCCAGAATCCTTTGGAAGTTTAACTGCTTTAACGTATTTGGATCTTAGTTACAATCAGTTAACTGGTCACGTCCCAACATCTCTAGGAAGACTTGTTTCATTACAACTGTTTCGGGTGCGTTCAAATTCGTTAAATGGGACTGTTCCAGTTTCTATTGGGCAACTCACCAAACTCAAATATCTTGATATTTCTGAAAATTCTTTGGAAGGTGTAATTACTGAAGTCCATTTAGCAAAGCTTTCGATGTTGAAGTACTTGTATGCCTCTTCTAACAGTAAGCTGACATTCAATGTTTCACATGAGTGGAAACCTCCATTCCAATTGATGTATGCTGATCTCAGTTCCAGCAAGATTATAAATGGATTTCCAGAGTGGCTCCGAACACAAAAGAAACTAAGAAGTTTAAGGTTGTCTAATGCTAGCATTACAGGACCTTTGCCGACATGGTTGCGGAAGATGCCCCTCGTTAGTTTTTTAGATCTCTCTCACAATAAACTCAGCGGACCTTTAACTAACCTTCCTAATGAAGGATCTGTTGATGTATCAGGTAGTTATTCTAAAGCACTATTTCTGCAAGATAACCTTTTCAATGAGTCGATTCCTATTTCATTGTGTAGAAGGATAGATTTGGAATATCTTAATCTTGCTAGAAATAGGTTAAGTGGGAAGCTTCCTAACTGTCTTGGGAATATGAGAAACTTGTATACCATGCAATTTAGCTCAAATCAATTATCTGGTGTCGTTCCAAGTTCTATACTACCTCAATCATCAACATTACGTTGGCTAAATTTGAATGACAATCATTTCACTGGTGAGCTTCCTCAAGAACTGGGAAATTTACGAGAATTGCAGATCTTAGATTTGGGTGATAACGGGTTTTCTGGGAACTTACCCGAATGGATTGGAGAAAACTTAACAAATTTGATAGTTTTCAGGCTACACAAGAATAACTTCACTGGAAGTATTTCTCGATCTTTGTGCAATAATTCATTTCTTCAAATCTTGGATGTGGCACACAACAACTTAATGGGTCCCATCCCTCATTGTCTAGGAAAGTTGGATGCTATGATTAACGTTAGCAATTCTAGTTTTTCAAGTTATACATCATCTGAAGAAAGTCTGAATCAGGTGATGAAAGGTGTCTCTCTTGAATATACAAAAACGATCCAATATGTCATAAACATGGATCTTTCAAGCAACAAACTTGTCGGAGAAATACCTGTCAAGCTTATGTCACTGTCTGCATTGGTGGGTCTCAATTTGTCTAATAATCATCTCAACGGTGGCATTCCAGACAGCATTGGAAAACTGAAGGCGTTAACTTCTCTTGATTTCTCAGGAAACCAGTTGACCGGTCCGATCCCTTCAAGCATCGGAGCTTTGAACTTTTTGAGCCATTTAAATTTGTCACACAACAACTTGTCCGGACAAATTCCAACAGGAAGTCAATTGCAGACCCTGTGTGGTGCTCCATTACCAAAGAATTGCTCCAATAATGAAGACCAAACAACGATGCACAAAAACAGCAAGGCAGCTAATCATAAATCAAACAAGATATGGTTCTATATGGACATAATGTGTGGTTTTGCAGCAGGGTTTTGGGGTGTTATTGGAGTTTTGTTGTTCAAGAAACATTGGAGACATAAGCTTTTCATGTTTGCTGAGGAAACCGTGGACAAGATATACGTCGCAGTGGTGCTAAGATTTGACAAGATGAAGAGAGGAAGAGAATCCGCATAGGTCATCTGGAATGCAAGTAATACTCGGTCATATAATATAGTATATTATTACGTGTTATTTTGCCTTTTAATTATGTTGTCCGCATTAATATTGTGTTCAGGATTCTCTTTATATTTTGTCATATGGGTGCTTCTAATAAAGACATATTCAAATGCATAGCTTAATCATCAAATTCGTATAACAGTTGCTGTGTATGTTCATAAATGCATAAGTATATGCATTAGAACAGATGCTATATATGATTGTAATCTTGACCAGGGGTGTGGTCGAGTTGGTTTGAGTAGTTAGAATGTTAAATTTCATGTTCACAAGGTGGGTACTCTGTTTTATTAACTAGAAGTTGAAGCTTATCTTAATCTTCATATGATAGGCCCCTAATTCTTAATCATTGTAGTTAAGTTTTTATGTTATTAAGGGTTTGGGTGACTTTTAATTTTAGGTTTGATTACTCTTTGTGTTTCAAGTTTTTCAAAAAGAGTTGGTTATTAATTTTTTACGCTACAAGGTCAGTTTAAAACGATAGTTTTGATGAATTATAAGTGTTGCGACAAGTGTGACATGTCCACTCACTTTGGTTAGAGCTTCTCCACCTCATGATACACATCAAAATTACCTGAATTGTTATATGCCATTAAGACATGACATCTCCTAATTTTCCTGATGTATGAAGGTGTTAGACTCTTGCTCTAACTCGAGGTGCGAGTATCTGCATAAACCAATCTCATCACTGAAGTTTTTGCCGGAACTCTTGTCGGATCCCATATTTGTTGTTGAAATGTGTGCTTGAATCCGGTTTAACCGTCTAAATTCTGGCTGGTCTCTATTTGGATGATTGATATGTTTCCTAGCATCTATTTGGATGGTTGATTTGGTTTCTGCATGGTTTTTTATAGCATGCAAGTTTTCCAAAGAATGTTTGGCATATAATTTTAACGGTGTTCTAGGTATCTGATCGAAACTTATGCTGCCACTTATGTTGCGAGTGTTGTAGGAATTCTAGATAGCCGTTGTCCCTTTTTGTTGAAACCTTTTTGTGTTGCGGGAATCGATGCTAAATGCCTGTAACCGTAACATTAAGAACATGTTGTTACTAGAACTGAAATTCAGTCCTTGGAAAAAACCAGATTAATTACAATAACAGTTTTGCTTTTTTCCATTGGTCTGTTGAGACTATAGCTATCATTGGATTTATATTTCTTGGATTTCCCTGTGAGTTCGCGTACATCTGAGTCAAAAGGGTATCCATGTGAGCCAACTTTGTTCAACCAATACATTTTGACGAAAAATACATACTTTTTTCTTCTCTGTTACAGGCTTCTCATGGCGTGGGTAAACTTTATTCTCTTGTGCTATATTTTCTCTGATTTCTTTCAGGCTTCTCTGTTCGCGTACATCAAGTGTTTGTATTATTGTAATTAATATATGGTTTTTTGTTCAGAATAGATGAATATGTATTATTGCAGCTTGAAATTTCTTTCGTATGTCAGTTATTGTAAAAGACTAAAAACTTATGAATATTGTATTAGTTTAATGACTACTGTGTTTGGAAAATATGTCAAATCGAGTTTATAAGTACCATCGATCATACAAAGTACGAAAGGAGTCGATGGACTTGAGCCTATATGACATTTATAGATCATGGGTCTAAGATGTAGGCTTGGTCAAGTTTAAGTCGGGTTTTGAGTTTGAGTTTTAGAGAACGAGCCCAACTTTTGAGCCCGAGCTTTAGCAGTTAAATCAAGCTCGAGGCTTTACTTAGACCGCACGGTATTAAACTTTGATGAACGTGTATAAAAATGTGTGTATAAAATATGTATAAAAACGTGTATAAAAATGTGTATAAAAACGTGTATAAAAATGTATGTATGAAAACGTGTAAAAAATGTGTATAAAAACGTGTATAAAAATGTGTGTATAAAAACGTGTAAAAAATGTGTGTATAAAAACGTGTATAAAAATGTGTATAAAAACGGGTATAAATATGTGTGTATAAAAACGTGTATAAAAATGTGTATAAAAACGTGTATAAAAATGTATGTATGAAAACGTGTATAAAAATGTGTGTATAAAAACGTGTAAAAAATGTGTATAAAAACGTGTAAAAATGTGTAAAAAAACGTGTATAAAAATGTGTGTATAAAAATGTGTGTATAAAAACGTATATAAAAATGTGTGTATAAAAACGTGTAAAAATGTGTGTATAAAAACGTGTATAAAAATGTGTGTATAAAAACGTGTAAAAAATGTGTGTATAAAAACGTGCATAAAAATGTGTGTATAGAAACGGGTATAAAAATGTGTGTATAAAAACGTGTAAAAAATGTGTGTACAAAAACGTGTATAAGTTTTATAAATAAGTAGAAAATAAAAACATGTAGGTAATAAAAAAATAAGTAGAAAATATAAAGGACTAACGATGCAATAAAAAGATAAACGGTCGTTAAAAATTTAACTTGCAAACCTGTTAATTCCCTAACATTGCAAAAAAAAATCGATATCTTAAATTGAGAAAAAAAAAACTAATACATTTAATTAAAATTGAATTTAAGATGGATACTTTTTTATGTGATTTACCCTAATTTAAATAGACTAGTTGAAATGTAATGAAATCTTTTACTTGGTAAAGGAAAACGTCAAGTGGGGTATTCGTATTTCAAAAAAATCAAATCATACCTTAATAGGAAAGAATTGAGTTATTATTATATTTAAAAAAAAGATATTTAGTAAAAAAAATCTAAATACTTTCTAATTTGACATAAAATTTGTATAAATTCGTTTTAATATAAAAGAGTTTGAGAAAAAACTAAAAATACACATGGACTTGTGAGTTATTTTTTAATAGTCTTGGTTCAAAATATAAATTAAAAAAGAAAAAAAGCGGAGTTCTCATCCGACACACAGAAAAAGAAAAACAAACCTACGGCACCGGAAACTACAAACTACGGGCGACTAACATAAACTTAAATCAACATCAGTCAAACTCATTAATCGAATGTATGTTTTTCGGTTAAACTATTAATACAAATCCTGTTAGGATCGACCCTCAGAATAAATCTGTGAAATTGGTTCAAATTTGCAAAAATCGTCTCCGCAACCACAATCGGTTCAATGGAAGATCCAATTGATATCGAAGAGTAAGTTATCTATACAATCGGATTGGGGTTTTGTTTTTTTTTCCAGTTATTATTTGTTTTTTAGTTTTCGGTGTTGTTTAAGATTAGCTTGAAAATGTGAAAATCATTAATATTGGTTGCATAATTTGTATTATTATTTGATTGTTCCCAACAACTATTGCTCATCTGAAAACGTTGTATGATTCGTTAATAATTAAACCAAGTAAGTAGCAGCTGGTGAATCGTTCGATGCAGCTTGCGTGAATTGTTTATTTTCATCTTGAATCATTAAATAACATTATACGGTGTGAATGTTAAACGAACATGTGTGTATATGGAGTGCTATTGTAGTTGTAGAGTCTGATCATGCTCTGAATTCAATATTAGGTTCAAACATGACTTTATGGAAATCATTGTTTAGTGCACTCACACAGAACACATGTTTATGTATCAATATTTTTCCCAATGAAAGGAAAGCCCGTGTTAACTAAATGCAATGCCTACTCTCACTTTGATCGATTGCAAAGTGGGACCTTTTCATGAGCTGCAAAAGGTTAACATTTTGTGTTGATTTAAGTAATGTGGGAGATAGCAGTGTTGACAATAGGATGTGAAGGTGAATCTATAGGTTGCACAAAGTGATTGTTGCATAGCAGGAAAAACTTAGTTAGCCTACTCTTGTGGTCACAGCTGGACTAATGACTTTTTATAATTATGCAACTAATTTGAAAATGGTTCACCTTTCCAGCTCGAGGTTTTCATTTCTGAATCATAGTCTTTTAACTTGAAATACTGCTTTTGATGATTAGCAAAATGGTGGGAATATCGGGAGTAATAGAGAAAAACCAACGACAAACGTTACATGTCCTCCTGGTCGCATATTATCATAGATTAAGATTCTCAAAGAAAAGGGGATAGACTTTTTTGAAGTTCTCCTTGAAGCTTTAAAATGGGATGAAACAAACACTGCTTTGGAAAGACAAATCTGACGGTTTGCAGACCGGTTATCCTAAGACATCTACCCGCGATTTGATAACCTTGAGACCTAGGAAGGACGTAAAGTTTCGGATCCAAGATTGCAGATACCAAATCTGGAGTTTTCTTTCGCGTAATGTGAGAAGGAGGTATAAAGCAGCCCAACAAATGTTCTTTGACCACATACTGGAAGACTTAATCCTATTTTCCTCAAGCCGACAGGTATGTATGGACGATGAACTAGTTGATAGGTGTATATTCGTTTCTTTCTCAGGAAGAGGATTGATTGCTCTCGATCGCTCTCTGTGGCTTTCTAAGACTCGATGGATTAAGTTCAATTCCAAAAAAATTAACATTTTGGCTTGGAAAGTTAACCACAATGCTCTTCCTACAAGGTGGAATTTATCAAACAGGGGTATTAATATTCAATCCCTTGTATGTCCGGTTTGTGATGATGGGATTGAAACGACTTCTCATTTATTTTTCTCGTCTCAGGGAGTCCAGATGCTATATATGAAGGAGATTACAAGATGGTGGAACCCCCCCATTCCGTTTTGTTGGATTGGACGTCATATGAAGAATGGCCTGGGATGGTTTAATTTTCGATTCGATTTCCGGCTAATTTAAAGCCATTCTAGAAGGTGGTATTTTATGTCTCCTTGGTGGTTCATTTGGAGTTCGTATAAGCTTCCTTTTTGATACTCATAGCTCCTCGAATGGCTTAACACTTTGATAATATTGTTTCTTGCTCTTTTTCTTGGTGTAATTCTAGATGTAAAACTCTGCTCTCTTGGAACGAGTGGTTGAAAAACCCATACCTTATTTCTGTGTAATTCTAGCTCCTTGCTAGATTTTTTTTTTTTAATAAAATCGCCGTTCAAAAAAAAAAAAATGCCTACTCTCACTTTGATCGATTGCAAAGTGGGACCTTTTCATGAGCTGCAAAAGGTTAACATTTTGTGTTGATTTAAGTAGATGTGGGAGATAGGGAGTGAAAGTGAATCTATTGTTGCAACAAGTGATTGTGCATAGCCCGGAAAAACGTTAGTATAGCCTACCTTGTGGTCACACGGACGTAATGAAACTTTTTATAATTATGCAACTAATTTGGAAAACGGTTTCACCTTTCACTCGATGTTTTCATTTCTGAAATCATAGTCTTTTAACATGAAATACTGCTATATCGATGATTGTCAAAATGTTATTCATATGGAAGTTTTACATTAGTTTAGATATTTATGTGGTGTAGATAGGTTCGAAAATGGGCCATATTATGCAAATTATGGTTACATGTAATTAAAATTGAATTTAAGATGGATGCTTTTTTATGCGATTTACCATAATTTAAATAGACTAGTTGAAATGTAATGAAATTTTTTACTTGGTAAAGGAAAACGTCAAGTGGAGTATTCGTATTTCAAAAAAATCAAATCATACCTTAATAGGAAAGAATTGAGTTATTATTATATTTAAAAAAGAATTATGGGGGAGAAAAAAAAATCTAAATACTTTCTAATTTGACATAAAATTTGTATAAATTCGTTTTAATATAAAAGATTTGAGAAAAAACTAAAAATACACATGGACTTGTGGAGTTATTTTTTATAATAGTTTTGGTTCAAAATATAAATTAAAAAAGAAAAAAAGCGGAGTTCTCATCCTTACTGTATTCATTCTATACACAGAAAAAGAAAACAAACCTACGACACCGGAAACTACAAACTACAGGCGACTAACATAAACTTAAATCAAACTCAATAATCGAATGTAATTTATTTGTTAAACAATTAATACAAATTCCTGCTAAGATCGACGGAAAATTAGTTACAAAAACCGAATGGGAAATTTTCTTGGTAAAATCTTCATTTGAGGAAAACTGACGCCTGGTATTTTCATAGAGTCCACCAGTCATCTTGGATTGAAGGGGGTTCAAACACACAATCACGAAAAAGAAAGGATCAAACCCTAAAAACATCCATTGAAAGGAGATCTAAAACCTAATGATTATCGTCGAATCGAATAAAGAGGGATTTAGCAGATGACAATGAATAACAAACCCTAGATCTCACTAAATCAGATGAATGGTAATTACTTAGAACCAAGAAATCGATTAGAAATCGAAACCCTAATTCTAAAAATCACGTCGAATCTAACAAGAGAGATTAGAGAAAGCTATTATCGATCTACGCAAATCAAACGTTATTCGATGAATGGAAATCAAACAGGTTAGGCAAATCGATTAGATGAGTGGATCTTGGATCTTGAAGATGAAGAGGATGAGGACCTCATGGATCTAGGGTTTTGTGTGTTTTTGTGAGGTTGAATTGTTTATGTATCAATATTTTTCCCAATGAAAGGAAAGCACGTGTTAACTAAATGTAATGCCTACTCTCACTTTGATCGATTGCAAAGTGGGACCTTTTCATGAGCTGCAAAAGGTTAACATTTTGTGTTGATTTAAGTAATGTGGGAGATAGCGGTGTTGACAATAGAATGTGAAGGTGAATCTATAGGTTGCACAAAGTGATTGTTGCATAGCAGGAAAAACTTAGTTAGCCTACTCTTGTGGTCACAGCTGGACTAATGACTTTTTATAATTATGCAACTAATTTGAAAACGGTTCACCTTTCCAGCTCGAGGTTTTCATTTCTGAATCATAGTCTTTTAACTTGAAATACTGCTTTCGATGATTAGCAAAATGGTTATGCATTGGAAGTTTTACATTAGGGTTTAGATGATTTAGGTTGGTGTAGATAGGGTTGTCGAAAATGGGCCATATTATGCAAATTATGGTTACATGTAATTAAAATTGAATTTAAGATGGATGCTTTTTTATGCGATTTACCATAATTTAAATAGACTAGTTGAAATGTAATGAAATTTTTTACTTGGTAAAGGAAAACGTCAAGTGGAGTATTCGTATTTCAAAAAAATCAAATCATACCTTAATATGAAAGAATTGAGTTATTATTATATTTAAAAAAAGATATTTAGTAAAAAAAATCTAAATACTTTCTAATTTGACATAAAATTTGTATAAATTCGTTTTAATATAAAAGAGTTTGAGAAAAAACTAAAAATACACATGGACTTGTGAGTTATTTTTTAATAGTCTTGGTTCAAAATATAAATTAAAAAAGAAAAAAAGCGGAGTTCTCATCCGACACACAGAAAAAGAAAAACAAACCTACGGCACCGGAAACTACAAACTATGGGCGACTAACATAAACTTAAATCAAACTCATTAATCGAATGTATGTTTTTTGGTTAAACTATTAATACAAATCCTGTTAAGATCGACCCTTAGAATAAATCTATGAAATTGGTTCAAATTTGCAAAAATCCTCTCCACAACCACAATTGGTTCAATGGAAGATACAATTGATATCGAAGAGTAAGTTATCTATACAATCGGATTGGGGTTTTGTTTTTTTTTCCAGTTATTATTTGTTTTTTAGTTTTCGGTGTTGTTTAAGATTAGCTTGAAAATGTGAAAATCATTAATATTGGTTGCATAATTTGTATTATTATTTGATTGTTCCCAAGATGTGCAACTATTGCTCATCTGAAAACGTTGTATGATTCGTTAATAATTAAACCAAGTAAGTAGCAGCTGGTGAATCGTTCGATGCAGCTTGCGTGAATTGTTTATTTTCATCTTGAATCATTAAATAACATTATACGGTGTGAATGTTAAACGAACATGTGTGTATATGGAGTGCTATTGTAGTTGTAGAGTCTGATCATGCTCTGAATTCAATATTAGGTTCAAACATGACTTTAATAATCATTGTTTAGTGCACTCACACAGAACACATGTTCTGTATCAATATTTTCCCAATGAAAGGAAAGCCCGTGTTAACTAAATGAAATGCCTACTCTCACTTTGATCGATTGCAAAGTGGGACCTTTTCATGAGCTGCAAAAGGTTAACATTTTGTGTTGATTTAAGTAATGTGGGAGATAACAGTGTTGACAATAGGATGTGAAGGTGAATCTATAGGTTGCACAAAGTGATTGTTGCATAGCAGGAAAAACTTAGTTAGCCTACTCTTGTGGTCACAGCTGGACTAATGACTTTTTATAATTATGCAAGGTGGATATACATTATCCCTCCCCACCATCCACGCAAGTTCTCGGGCACATGTCATCTCTTGAGAAGTCATCCTCCCTCAAACACCACTGCCACGTGAACAAATCAAAAGCCTCTGCGCTCTTCTTAAACTGCCCTTGTTTTGCCATGTCATACCCACTAACCACATAAAACTTGCCACGGTGGAAAACACCTTTACATTCGTCACGCTCATCTGCCATGTCAGGAAGTGGGGTCCACATATCATCCGCCACGTCATACATCGTTCCTGACCTGAGTGCGTTTTTTTTCTTCATTATCATGTCCTCCGGCAACAAAGACCTTGCGCTCATTATCTGACGCAGCCACGTGGCTGAAACGAAAGTATAGACAAAAAACAAAGTTTGTAGGCTTCCAATTATCCGGGCTTAATCCTCCCATTAGTTGTTGTAGTCTTCTCATAGTTTGTTAGTCAATGTATATCGTAGGATTCTTCCAACTATAGCTTAGCTCCTAGTCTTTTGGATTCTTTAGTTAGCAAGTAGCAGTAAGTATATGTATTGTAACTCAATCGTTGTAAACAACTTCAATTTCATTCTCTATATGGTATCTTAGAATCACTCTACCACTCCTAACCCAGCCTATGTTACATGGCATGTCAAGTGTTGGGATTTAAATACCTAGGTAACTAGTTTAGCCACGAGTACGCAGCGGATAAGACCTAGTAATAACATATGGTTAACACAAATAAAAGGTAAATAGAAACGCGTACCTTTTGATAATTTTGATCAAGAAAACGAAACAAGCAATTAAAATAATTGCCTCTACGGTTGCTCACACAGTCACGTCAACCAAACACGTAAGCTTGCTAGGCTTAACTTCACTAACTAACAACCTTTGTTTTATAATATCCCGATTACTAAGCAAAACCCTTGAATTAGTAACCGAATAAACAAGAGCCGAATTACCCTTGGATCGAAAAGAGAAAAAAAACCCGAAACCCTTTTAGGATTTTAACCTTCGAACAATCGATCAACCAAACACCTTGTGTATAAAACTTGATCAACTATCTTGGACGAGCAAGTAAAATCGTTTAACCCTTAACAAGATTTAACCGAATATAGTAACAAGGTTAAACCAAAACTCGAACAACCCTTCTTGATCGGCTTAGTCGAACTCGGCTGATAGAAAAGGAATAAAGAGATTGAGTACTTGAGTTTTTAGAGTAATGAGTTTTGTTGAACTCGGCTGGAAACAAAGAAGGAAAAACGAATTCTAAGTGAAGGTTTTATTTGGAGCTTGTGTCGTGTAGAATGAGCTATGGGGTGATGGGTATTTATAACCCGTTATCCTTAGCCAAATTCAACTAGGATACAAGTCCTAGTCCCATCACAATTCCCTTTTCTTTTGTTCTCCTTAATCACCAATCGAACAAACACCCCTCTAGATCCTCTTTAGGAAAACCGGCTACCCTTGGGTTCAAGTGTTGTTCATTTATAGTCCTTGGTTTATTATTAACGTGAAGTATAAACGTGTTCTCCGTGTATTAACGTGTGTGCCCCCAATAGGCTCACATATTCGTAATGTATTCGTGTTATTCGACTACCATAATCCAACAGCTCCCACTTGGGAGTCGGAGTAGCACATAACACTCATACCTATAATTGGCAAAGTCTAGCAACCCACACAATTATTTTTTCATTAGGAATATTATGAGATAAGAGTTTCAAAAACAATCTCAGTTATTAATGGTTATAAATTTCTTGCTTTATAATCATCCCTTTGTTACAGATACCGTTAAACCATGGATATGGATCCTAAGTCATTCCATATAGTTTAACATTATGTTTCTCGTTATAGAAATAATTCAGATATACCAAATGTAATCAAGAATCATCTTGCATTACCCTTTGGGAACGGCCATTCATTTATCTGATTAAATCTGGAGAGGGCCCAATGGTATCTTTCTGCACATATCAAGTGGAGGAACAAATCCTTTATTGACTACAAGTGTTGTGGATGCTGCTTCACATACACTCCGAAAAATAGCTTTTATAACTACCTTGTTTCAGGACAGCGTTTGACTATAATCACAAAGTGATATCCACACATACAGAACTTGGGACAATCTTTATCAACCATTTTCGACATTTTACTCATGACATGGATCCAAAAGTAAATGATCGAAGGTTGGGGTATCCAATATGCATCCCTTGTGTATACATATGAGTTTGGTGGGAACCAGCCATATATTCAAAGAATATAACCAACACTCACATTTGCCTTACATAACAATATTCCCATATTGTTAACCGACAATGGACATATTTAGAATGATGAATCATTCAAGGATTAAACATGCAAATATAGAATAACAGTTATTATATGAATGATAACAAATCCCAAGTATATGAATCTTATGGTTACTTCCCATTTGTTTCCTCTAGAGTTTGGTAATTTAGGCACGAGCTTATTGAAGTTCAGCTTCAAAATTATCGAAGTCTTGTTGGATAATTACTCGTCCTTTTCCGATACCTTCGACTTTATCTTCTATATGCTCGATACGATCGAGAGAGAGTTCTCTTAAATGATTTAGAATTTCTTTGATTTGCTCTTCATGACGCTCTATACTTGTCTTTCGAGAGCTTTCGCCTATCTTAAAGATTTGAGGTAGGGAAGAAGTAGAAGAAGATGATTGAACTTGTTTCTTTGGTGACAGAAGTCCTTCCGGAAGAAAGAATCCTTGAGGATTAGGAGGTATGATAGTTTGAGGCATGTTAGGTGATTTTTCAGTGTAAAAGGCTTGTAAAACTTTCATGTAGGGATCATCATGAAATAACAAAAGAGATGGTAAAGCTGTTGGGACAATTCCAAATGAGTTGGAAGAACTAGAGTAAGTTTTTCCTGGTGAAGTCAGGATATAATCCGGAGAAGCCGGAGGAAGATAGTTTGGGAAGTTTGAGGAAAAGGCATCCTCCATATTGGAAGTAGGATGGTCGGGAGAAGACATCGTTCTGATAACAACCCAGTAGTAAATAACATAAGTTATTTATTTAGTAATATAATAGTTATGTATTTTTACATACCATTTCGGGAGATATAGCGGCACGAAGGACTTCCTTGGATGGAAAAAGAAAAGTAGTTATAGTTCAGGTTTCAACCTTGTTCTCTATAACGTGGCTCTTGATACCAAATCTGTAACACCCCCATTTTTACATATAGCAGCGGATGCTAATCTGGGGTATTACTTCAAGGTACAACAGTCATAATCATAGAAAACGAATAAAAAAGAGTCGTTTTTGAAAATCAAGTTATCATTAATTATTTCATCAGAGTTTTTACAAACGAAAGGTCCTAAAATCTAAAACATAACGTTCGAATGATAACGGTTTTTTCATCTTCAAGTCCTCGCTACTCCGTGCCATATGTTGCTTAGTTACCTGAGATAAATCATGCTAAAAAGTCAACACAAAGGTTGAGTGATATTCATAGGTTTAAGTTAAACAATTTGAATGCAAATTCGATATTGGGTTACGTTGTTATACACCCGTTATGGAATAAATATTATTAATGCCATTAGCTCATGAATCCGAAGCCTTGGGATATGTTTGATACGTTATAGCCCCAACGGGTGCCTTTGCCAAAACACCCGCAGTTATATTCTAATGATGTGCGATTGGTTACCGGTATGACTGGGTACACCAACGGGGAGTCCAATCCAAATAGATCTATTCACATCATTCGCGCTTACTCCGTAAAGTAATTAACGGTTCATGATATTGGGGACTTAAAGGCAAATAGTTACTTAGGCAATAATAAATCGAAATAGTATACAGAAAACAATTGCATTCATGGTTTATAGCATGTATCCCCCTCGTGGGTTTATGAAACATTTGAAATATTGAAATGCGAGGCTATGAACTCACCTTAACAGTATAGGGAAATTTGATTGATAGCAAAGGTATATGGAATGAAAGTAACGGCTTCGTCACACGCAACCTGAGATATTATGTCAAGTCTTAGTTCGATTGTTATGTTTCAAATCTTTATAGGTATAATATATATATCTTTGATTGAATTATTATGGAGTATTGTATCACCGTTCGGGCCATCATAATTCAGAGGTCATTCAGTAAACGTTTGAGGAGCCAGGGCACTTTAAATCGTAAACCCAACAACTCTGTGAGAACGTAATACCAAGATGAAACCCCTTAATATGAATCTCCCTAGTATTGTGATACGATATAATCGGTTTTAATCGTTTTGCTTGATAACTGAAAATGATAAGCACGTCAAGCGTTAATTAAAGTTATGTCTTGTAAGGTTTTGAACACATTTTTATACTTTTTCAAAATGTTACATTTTAGACCCTTAAGAATGAAAAGTGGCAAAATATACCCTTGGAGTTTGCACTTTTACGAGTTTGGTCCTTCAAGTTTAAAAGATGTACAAAGTAAACCTTGCACTTTGGAAAGTGACATAATAGACCCCTGTAGTTATAACTTTAGAAATGTGGCAAAAATAGTCCTTGTACTTATAAGTTTTTAAAAGTTATAGTATATACCTCTTGCATGAAAATAATTTACAAAACAAGTCCAAAACCCATAATAATGATATTTTTCAATATGAAAAGTAATTTATAGGTTATTGCTTATTAATATAAGCAAAAATATGAAGATTTAACATAACAAAAGTTTAAAATAACGATTCGTTAAGCTAGGAAGCAAAACGGGTTAAATTAGGGTTTCAAAATAAAAACGCGCGAGTTTTAAGATCAAATTCTTTCAAGACTTATTAAAGTACTTATTATAATGTTATATAAGCTTATTAGGATAGATTATAACAATAGTTTACAAGTTTAGCTTATAGATTAAGAAAAAACATAAAATTAGGGTTTCATAAGCTCGGTTTGGATCAAAAAGGTAAAACACATATGTTTTTGAGTTCAAAGCTTTATATAATGATTTAAGCAAGATCATATAAACATTATAAGGGTATGAAAACAGAATGTAAGCTTATGGAACCTGGTTTTGAGCTTATAGCTTAGAAATGGGTCAAAATCAGGACTTTTAGCTTCGTACGCCTAGAATAACGACTCCCGGGCTTCTTTTCTTGGTTTCTTTTGATTCACTTCTACGCGCGGGTTTTAAGTTCAAATTCCTTCAAGACTTATCAAAGCACTTATTTTAATGTTAATTAAGCTTATTAGAATAGATTATAACAAAAGTTTACAAGTTTAGATTATAGATTAAGTAGAAACATGAAATTAGGGTTTCGGGTGTACGGTTTTGGATCAAAAAGGTAAAACACATAGATTTTTAAGTTCAAAGATTTATATGATGATTTAAGCATGATCATATGAACATTATGACGGTATGAAAACAGATTATAAGCTTAGAGAACCTGGTTTGAGCTTATAGCTTAGAAACGGGTCGAAATCGGGACTTTTAGCTTCGTACGCCTAGAATAACGACTCCGGGGCTTCAAATCTTTAAAGATTTGCTTGCTTACTTCTCTTAGATCTTCATATAACTTATTGGAGAAAAGGATTGCTGCTTATATGGGTTATAGAGAAAAAAGGGTGGGTGCGAGCTGTAATGAGGGATTTGGAGTTCTATTTATAGTCGAACAAGACCAAGGGAGCTAAGGAAGCTTTGCAATCTGATCTAGGACACTTGGACATGCTACCTACTAATGTGGTGAAGCTATTGAGTGATTTATCAAGGCTAGGATAGTAGATTAAGGTGTTGGATGGCTTAGATGCTTGCCGCGACTGCCATAGGTAAAAAGAAGAGGTTGTGGCCTCATTTTTGACCAAGCAAGGACTATAGCAGCTGCATAAGCTGCTTAGGAGTGCATGTGGGTGAGTCATTGAGGTGCTATTGTGCAAAGGAGTCTTTAAAATGGGTCAATATGCAAAGAAATCAGCCGCGGGTTCGTTTGGGTTTTCTAGGGCTCGAATTCATTTTCTTGGCTTATATTTCGTGGACATTGATCATGGAATGATAGAAATATGTTCTCAAGGTTTGTATCAAGGATTATCAATGAAAATTGATAGGTGGTTCGGGTTAAAATGGGTCGAAAATGAATGAATAAGCCGCGGGTTCAATTTAGGGCACATTAGGGTTTCATTAGGGTTTTCTAGCTTATAATTCTTGTACCTTGCTTAAGAAAATGATAGATCAAAGATTGTGAACTCATATCATGAGTTTACAATGGCACTTGATTAATTGTTGGAGGTTTAAATGGTTAAAAATGAGTAAACGGGTCAAATGTTCCAGTTTGGTATGTTTAGGGTTCCTCGGATTCATTTTACGTATAAATGAAATGAAATGAGGAAATGATGATGGAATATGATTGATAATGTTGTAGCATAAGTGATTACAACTTATTTGAGTGTTGGTTTAGGTTTACAATAGATAAAAATGAAGAAACGGGTCATAGTTTAGAAACTAGCTCGGTTTTAGGGGTTAGGGTTTTGAATTAGGGTTTTGAATGTAAGAATATGTATGAAAGCTTATGAATAGAATAATTACATTTTATACAAGTGGTGGTGAAGAAACTAGAATGAAAACGGAGGTAAACCGGCTATTTTGGATGTCGTGTATTAATGACTTGTACATTATGCTTTGAAAACTTGTACTTGACTTGGAGGGAGTTTATATTTCAAATGAGATGTTATATTACTTGTACATATGCTTTAGTAGCTTTTACATTTTCTTTAGATGTTAACCTTTCATGAAATTAGGGTTTAGAGGCATACGATAATGGTTTAAAGCCCGTCTTGATATAATGTTGTAAATGGTACATTATAGGAATAATGTACTTTGTAATAAGGATATGATGATATTGACTTGACATGTTATGATGTTTGCTTGACATATATGAAGATAGGATGGTCATAGGTAGGTTGTGTGAGCTCGTTAACTTTAGTTATGCAAGTTACATTGCATATTAAGATATTGGTAATGCAAGTAATGTAATAAAGCGAAAAATTTCCCTGAAAAAGGTGGTTCATATATAATAGATAGATAGTACATTGCATCTAACTAAATAGATGGATATTTATATTGATGAGAATTTACGGGTTGTTATATGGTAAGAAACTAAAGTGAATTGAGCGGTAAAATGACCTAGTTTGACTTTTTTGCATTATTGACTTGTACATTGAGCTTTAATTAGTTGTACATTGTCTTGGAGGGAAATTATAATTCAAATGTTGTGTATTGATACTTGTACACATGCTTTAAAGGCTTGTACATTCCATTTATATGTATACATTACATATAATTAGGGTTTAGACATAAACGTTAACGTTTAATGCTTGTTTTGAAGGAACGTTGTAAATGGTACGTTAGTTTGATAATGTACTTGGTAAAAATGATGTTAAGATATGGACTTGACATATTAGGAGGTTTCATGATGTAAACGTAGATATAGATGCCATTGGTTGAGGTTGTGTGAGCTCGTTTACTTTAGAGATGCAAGTTACGTTGCATAATGAGATGAAGCAAAAAATTTCCCTGTATAAAGGTGGTTTGCAGTGCATCTAATTTAATAGATGGATAATACAGTGCATCTAATTTAATAGATGGATAATACAGTGCATCTAATTTAATAGATGAATAATACAGTGCATCTAATTTAATAGATGGATAATACAGTGCATCTAATTTAATAGATGGATAATTACATTGATGAAAATTGCGGGTTGTTATAACTAGCCTATAAACCCGTGATAAATCACGGGTGGCTTATAAATATTTCAAAAAAGTAAAGTTCAAATACTAAAATTAACGAAATATCAATTCTCTAACTATTAGCGAAAACTTTCAAAACAATCTGCATATAAAAAATAATCTGCATATAAAAAATCATAAGATGAAATAAAAAGTTTACATTAGATGATATGAATAAAACAACTATTACATATGTAACTACTCGAATCTCGACATGGGCAGGTTATAAAATGTTTATAAATTCAACCTTGAAAATTTAAAAGAGTATCCTGAACCATTATTGCGCATTTTTATAAAAAAATTAAGAGAACATTCCGTTTATTCAAAATAACAAAGAACAATAAACCAGCTAATAAAAAATAGAATAAGATAGCTCAAACCAAAATATCTATTTAGTTGTACGGTGCATCAAATCTTTTGTAGCACTTCATGGTAAACAAGGTTCAAAGTATTGTTTGAAACATTACTGTCCTTGTCGTATATCAAAACCTTTATTCCTTTTCAACTTTTTACTCAAGACACATCACCGTAAAGTTGACCATGTGTGAAGACTGGCTTAGGCAAAAAAATTCCAACGTTCGATAAAGACTGGCCTTGGCTTTTGTTGATGGTCATGGCAAAACAAACAACTAACGGAAATTGACGTCGATTAATCTTCAATGGAAGCCCGACTGAGTTTTAAATGTGAGATGATAGTAGTGTGACCGACATTTGTACCTGTTATTATATGTGCCTCGATAACATGATCACCAAGCTTTAGAATCCTTAATCTTGGCCCCTTGCATTACCCATCCGTTTGATCAATGTTTCGAAGAAGCATAACCGGTGCACCAACTTTTAAAGCTAATATGTGATTAGGTATTCAGGATAGTACAAAGATTCAGTGTAAGTATCGTCTAGACCTTCGGATTCACATATGGTATCTGAACTGTAGTAAACAACCTCTTCACCCAGAATTTGAGATAGCAGACGATCGTTTATTTCTTGTTGTTTGGCTCAATGGTTACATTTTACACAAGCAAGGTACCACCAATCAGATTCACGCTCAATCTTCATAACAGTTGCTAAGACAACACATGACATAGCCTGAAAGCACATAAAGTAAAGTAGTCATATAGTTTGATAAATAAGAGGAAAATCATGCATGTGTTTGTATGAAAAAGTACATCTTATACCTTCCCTAAGTCACAAATGTCATTAATATAACCTTTTGGCAAGTTGTTCAAAAAGTCATACTTAACAGAATAACTTGAAAAGGTTGTCAGATGAATAACCAAAATCTGAACATGCATTAATAACCAAAATGTTAATATGATTGATAAAAATTTGTAGTTGAATGGGATTTTTTTAAACCGTAAGACATGTTTGATTGGTATTCCTGTTGAAAGAGAGTGTCAAAACTTTTAAAACTAAACTTATGCACTGGTCCACTATAAGTGTCAACGATACTGGGAGTTCCTTCGTTGTCCCCAACTCCAAAAATAGAAATATAGACACATTTCCCTTCTTTCAAAGCCTTTTCAAATTTAGGACAGAAACTCTGCTTCACGGTAGCAATAATCTTGTTTTCATGTTATTTAAATGCAATTCAACAATATTACAACTATAAAATTAATTGTACAACAAAAAGTATAAAAATGGATATGATACCTCTTCATCTTGCAGAACCATCTCAATCTTTCAAGTTTTTAATGGATTTTTAAAGGCCTTTTAATTCCCTAAGTGTATAAACATTATCATTACATTGATACACTAATCATCTTTTATTATTGTTAAATCCTTAATCATGTTAGTTTTGGATACCATGTGGGACATTTTCAAGTAATAAATAAGAAATTAGATGTAAACGATGGAATGAGTATTGTGAATGTGTGATACCTCATATGTATCATTTTTAGGGTTGAGGCAGAATGCGTGTAATTATGATAAACCTATGTATGAATTCATAATGGTAACCTTGCATAATTTTCGGTTCATATTAATTATGGGTCAAAAGTCATTGTTACTACATAATTACATAATCATAAAATTAAAATAATTTAATGTTAATTGAATTTTATTTTTTTGAACTTTAATATTAATTGAATTCATAATGGTAACCTTGCATAATTTTCTGTACATATTAATTGTAGGTCAAAAGTCATTGTTACTACATAATTACATAACCGATGTATGCAGACCTCAAATTAAGAAACAATCAATCATAAAATTAAAATGATTGAATGTTAACTGAATTTTATTTTTTTAAACTTTAATGTTAATTGAATTCATAATGGTAACCTTGCATAATTTTGATTCATATTAATTATGAGTCAAAAGTCAAACAATCTCCATTAAATGACAGAGAGAAATATAATATCTACATTATATATAAGATGATGTATTGCCACATCACTAATCCTACTAATCACCTCCCTATTTCATGTCATCATTGTTTCTTATTGTTTCTTTCTACGTCATCACTATTTTAGCCATGTCAGTATTAATTATAGCCATGTCAGCATGCATGACACAATTTTATTCCACCTACCACCATGTCATAAAGTCATGTCATCACGCACGCAATGTCATCACAATTGATTTTATTTATTTATTTTTTTTGGTAAAATTCATTTTTTTTCACACGAAAATTTTGAATTTTTAAAAAATTTATGTGTATTGCAAGATTTGAACCTGGGTCTGCTAATTCACAAACAAGCATCTCAACCAATGGAGCAAGCCAGAAGTTGTGATATACAATGAAAATCAATTATGTCATGCTTTAAAAAAATCTCTTTTGAGATAAATTTGGAAAATATTTGTAGAAGCTTAATGGCTATAAAAATCGGTTTTGAACATTAAATGTATGTAACAACTTTAAAATATTCAAGTGGCAAGTTTGAAGACATTAAATGACCACATTTAATTTGGTCATGTAACAACTAATTCCTATAATTATGGAGGCTAATTATGGAAGAGATTAATGAGTCAATTAATCTCTCATACCATTGTCTAGGGTTTGATTAAATCCCTTATAAATAGGGATCACAATTGCATGGAAAACACAAAGAAACATAAACACTTGGAAGCGAAAGGTTCATTATTTGTGACTAAAACAAGAACAAGCATTTGGTTTTATCCCAATGAGGTATTCGTGTAACCCACGCATAGGGTCGATAAAAAATGTTTCTTCTTCCCATCCACAATCACACGTACAAATTGTTGAGTTTTCATGTTGTTAGTTTGCATGCATATACTGTCGAATTATTAATGTTACTTTTAATTCACACGCACGAATTATTAATTATAGTTTGCATGAGATTTGATGAAGTTAATTTGCATGCATATTCGTTTGTGATGCATGTTGTTGAATTATTTTGTCTTATGCTAACAGAGAGATGCCGTTGATCAAAGAGGACCGATTTTCCGAGTTGTTCCAAACAACGGTCCACAATATTACAAACGAACAGGAGGTACGGTTACCGCTTCATAAATTATGTGTTTTATAATCAATTTATGCATTATTTTTGTGTGATTTCTAGATTATTTTCCGAACCATTCCAAACAATGGCCCTAGAAAATCACAAATGAATTGGAGGTAAGACTTTGATTATTATTAGTATTGAAGCTTCTTATTCTTCATGTATTTATTTAACTTGCTATAATTAATACAAAGCTATATGGAAACATATCGTATTATTGAATTTGTTTGACATGCCATACAGTAGAAACATACAATAACAATGAAGCACATAAGTAGCAATAAGAGGAGGCATGACACAATTTTATTCCACCTAGCACCATGTCATAAAGCCATGTCATTACTTTTTTTTTGATTTTTTCGAAATTATTTTTGCTAATTTTTTTTAAATACGAAATTGATAATTAGTTTAAAAAATTTGTAGCCTACAAGATTTGAACTTGAGTTTTTTGTAATATTAACAAACAAAATAACCATTAGGCGAATTGTGTTTTTTTGATTTTGTTTACCAAATTAAAATATATAAGGTCATGTAAAGAATATTTACTTTTCATATAATTTTTTCAAATATGTAAAAAAACAAGTATTTGAAACCCGCGCTTCGCTGCGGTGGGTTTTGGGTGCGGTTAAGTGGCAATTTTTTTGTTCTAGTAGACGCTACAAATTCTGTGTCGTTGATGTTGGGAACAAATATCAAAATGAACAAAAGCAAGACAATGAATGTAAGTACATCAGCATTGCTGAATAAAGGCAGCAAAATAGCTAACATGGTAAAAGAAATATTATATTCATACGTCAAGTACACGGGATGACATTGAGATACAGTTGCTTTTGCTTGGAGAACCCGAAGAAAAATTTCTGTTACAAATTGATTTGTGACCAGAATATAAAATCATTAGGAAATACAATTCTTCAAGTTTCAATCTTGGCAGCTAAATGTTTATCATTCCACAACATCCTGAGAATTGTGGCGTTATCCTTTGTGATGGTCACATCATCGTTATCATCAACCAACATCTGAAAGAAATCCAAAAGCATATCAGCTACCACCTTAGGAATAAGGCTTCACAAAATGAATTGTCAATAAGTTAAATATGGAGATTGCAACAGGATACACGATAACCCCTAATCAACTTAGGCATATAAGCTGTGCATACTTCTTACTCTCTAACTCACGGTGATACACAAACTGTCCAAGAGTCTCTTAGTCGCTGCACCTTGAAGAGCTACAAACTATTGCATAACAAACCGAGCCCAAAGTAATAAGGTAGCCTAATAAACCCCCAAACAACTTAGAAGGATGACAGGATGTTACTAATAACATGCCCTACGACTCCAGGCTTATCAGTGATCAAATATGTAGACGGATTGTTATCAACTCCCTCACTTTTAACCCCTATGGGAGTATGGAACTGGTTGAATGAAAACAAAGGCTTCAGGGATTGAAACGCGCAGAATGGAACAATATATCTCTATAATAGCATATCAGTTCACATGCCAGGACTTCTAATCTATAGAATACTAAACTACACATCAGCACATTCCAAAGGAAACACCTTAATTTCATAAATCCCACATTCTCGAAGGCCCTTTAAGTAGCTGCTCTAATAAGCAATCTCCGTATAAGAATTTTAATAAGCAATCCAAACAACCCCTAAGAATAGTTATAATAAAAAGCAATTCAAAAGCTACCTGTTTACGGGTACTGCTCTTTCTTCGAGCCTTTTGTGAAGAGAGAACCTGTAACATTAAGATAATGGAAGAACCACAGTATTAAGTTGTCAGAGTCGAGGGAATGTGCACCTGGGTGATGAGGAAGTTACCACAGTATTAAGACCAAAAGTGAAGAGAGAACCTGTAACATTAAGATAATGGAAGAACCATTCATAAACTGCGAAATCAATTGACTTTGGTGGTGACCCCATCGTTCCATGTTATCTTGCACATAAACAATGGTTTGAGACTCAATTAAATGTCTAATGTAATTTACTTGAGACTGGATCATTATCTAATCAATTAGACAGTAACTAATACTACTATAAATCATACAGAAAAGAGTAGCGGTTGTGATACCTTGTCTGCTGAAAAATTCACAAAGCATTCATCAACCACAAACGCCAAGAGTATCGAACCATGTTTTCTCTTGAGTCTCCACATGAAACCTGATGGTTGACACTTACCTGTTATAGTGTTCCCATCTTGGTTGCCCTGTTAATGAAGCATCAAAATGAGCCGTGGTTAAGTATTGCAATGGTTTAAGAGATCATTTGGATTTTTTTATAAGTACTTATCAGCTCACACCTAAGCAAGTAAACATTTTGGGTAAAGCTGTTGCGTTTCAAGCAGATAAAATAAGCAGTCCCAAACACCCTTAATATAAAGTTGGGTCACTTTACAGAGATACAAAACAATTTAAAAGATGAGTTACTGATTTTACATCCACTTATTACATGCCCAGGTTAATGATATCTTTGGTTGTTTAACCTTCAAAGTCAAAGTGGCAAAATGGGTGGATATGGTAACGGGACAAATATGTAGCCACCATAATAAAGTATGTTGATATGAGCCAAAATTGGCCAGGTTAATAACATAATGCTTCCTATGAAAAGAACTTGAATGTAATATGCCTTAAAAAAACTAATTTGGGCAACTTTTTTTTACCATTTTGACCCGTTCGACCCACTTGACGTGTTCAGTTTTTTAGCTAAATTTCTGGATTTCAATGTTTGACGTAAGACTTTATTTGGGATTCCTTATCGAAGTGCTTATATGATTATGTAGAAAGTAGACAATCAGTTCGAATTGTGTCGACGAAAATGCTTAGATGCTTATTTGAAAGTAGAATAAGCACATTGGCTCTTCCTAATGTTTTAGAAAAAGTTATACTGTCTAAAATAAGCAAATCAAAATAGCATTAATTTATCAACTAATAATGTACAACAAACATAAATACACATAATATTCTTGGTAGAACAACATTGATAAACCAAACCATAACGAATCAAGTAGGCCAATAACTCATCACATTTTTCGTCTTAAAAGTTTCATTGCGTAAAAAAACATTTCTACATCTGGAACATCCTTAATCTTTCATTAGTGTACATGATATGAGGACTAAGTTGATTGGCTCAGTAAACAATTTAAATAATGTGACATCATTTTCTTGGTTGTTGTATCAAAAATGCAAACAGTAAACTTGTCTAAAAAATTATTACTACAACTCTAGTCATTGCGAGTATTTGATAAAACTGATGGTGGTTTATGAATATTTTTATTACTGAATACTACTTTCTTGTGGACTTCCAACAAATCCGTTAAGGTGGGTATTTGACCCGTCGGACGACACATATAGCTAATCAATTGTCTAAGCAAGATGGAACAATGGTTTCTGATAGTGGCGTCAGAACGGGTAAATTTTGGTATTTCACGTACTAATTTACAGGACATAAAGAACAATTTGCCTAAAAGTAATTATAAAAGTAATTTAGTTAATTTTGTTTGTACGAAGATAATAATACCTTTTTGGCGCGCAACCTTATTTTATTCTTTCTCCACACAACCCATTCCATGGCCCCGAGGTCATCTTTAAAAAGCCCTTCTAAGGAAGCATGGAACAACAACAGTTGGCTGCAAAGTATTAATTCAGTCTCTATTAGCGCCTTGTATTTCCTAATGTTTATAGTAAAAATGATGAAAAATTAAAATGTATGAGATTGAGACCTACCCACTGCAAAACGGTCTCGACTGCAGCAATCGGTGCAGGCACACATTCAAAAAAACAGAAAAACACCCGACTTCATGCAATGCTAGTGCTGCCTCCACAACCTATATCAACAAATATATGTTTCACTTATGAAGTGTTTCTTACCATGGAATAATCTTCACCCTTCACATGACCACACCCAATCAATAACATGTTCCACAAAAGTAACAATTAAATGGATCGAAGTTGGTTCAGCCTAAAGTCCAATGTCACCAAAAACCATAAAAAAATAGAAAGTTGTATATCAATTTACCTCCATTGTTTTCAGTTCCATATCCACAACACGAAATTTAATCTCACCACCTATTATAAAAAAAAGAAAAAAAAGAAAATTACAACAAACGTTTAGACTTTCCAGAATATACCAAAACCGAGAATCGAAAAAAATAGAGAAATTAGCTCCGAAAAATTTCTATCCCAACTGATTTTGCAAGCTAGGGTTTAAACCCACAAAATTATTATACACATTTGCTAAAGCCAAAAAACAATCTAGTTGAAAAAAACAAAAATCGTACCTCTCGTGAAGAGGAAACACCACGAATAAGCCTCCTAACAGCATACCTAACACTCGGCGCACATTTATTCAACCCATCACCCTTCTCCGCTTCTTCAACCCACCACCGTCAACATATACTTAACTCCAGGATTCAACCCAACATCCGGTCTAGAGATATCAGATAATTTAACTCCAAAAGCAGAATTCCATAGCTATAAATGTCATTCTTTTCATTCAGAAGCCCACTGTTTGCATATACAATTTAGCATTGTCCCGTGGCCCTGAATTAATAGCAAAAGGCCAAAAGTTAGTAACATTTTCATGTTATAAATGCGTATTTGTGTTTTTCCTAGGAATAGCTACTATGTGGTCAAGCCCTATAGAAATTATGTTCATACGATGTATGTCGTGATAACATTCAAATAAAACAATTGGATTCCACGTCCTCACCTTCGAATGAAAGAGAGAAAGCATTTATCATAAACTTACATGAGATAAAAGTTGTCGGCCCCAATCAACGAATTAGTAAGTTACATATGTCGACAAATTATGCAACGTGCATAAACCACCCCATTTAGCACCCTTACAAAAATATTATACAGACCATATTAAGATTTTTATATTTTTTGAGCCATTAGAAAGACACCCATTTTCAAACACACCTTTTGTGGCTGTCCGGCTAATAGTATCTTCAACCACCATTACTGTCAAGAAAAAAGAGGCACTTTTAATGAGATAAAGCTCGAATTGATGCAGTTTAGTAAATATCTACATCCTTTAAGCAACCTTAACTAACTTAATCAAAAGAATTAATCTAATAAAAATGAACACTTATCTTTCTTGATTAACAAAAACATTGAATCTTGTCCATCTTTTTATGCATCTCATCTTTTTGAGTGCTTCCATAACTCTCTATATCCATAATCAATCAACCAAACATCATCAACATATAAAAGTTTCAAACTTATTGTTCATTCATTGAATACCCATATTATGATTTAACAAAAAGAAAAAAACCCAACTCAATATTCAATGAAGAAAGAGGTTAAGGTATTGATTAATGTAAAATAACTTACATGCAATATGGATCTTGCAAATCTTGAACCCACCGTCAGGTTTGAATCTCAAATAGAAGCGGTGACGTCTGGTTTGTGTGTGTTTTTTTATGATCTGAAAAGGGGGATGAGAAGATTATTATTTGTTAAAATGGGACGGTAGTGGTATAACACAATTAAGAGAGACACGTAGCAAGGAATGAGGGAAAAAGAGACACCTGTGAAGAGTATGAATAAAATATATGAAGTTACTGTTTATTGTGAGAGGAGATGGATAAAATATTGTGGTTGAGGGAACACTGTGAGAGAAAATAAAATGATTTTTTAGTATATATGTTAATTTGTTTAGTTTAAGATTATGGGTTTTTAAACATTTGAAGGTTTACACAAAGTAGTCTACTCTTTATAAAACCTGTGGGCCCGTATTTAAATTTCTCTCAATTTTATTTTTTATATAATAAATTTATTTTAAAAAATAGTTTTTCTCTTTCATAAATAAACCTTGACTAAATCCAAAACCAAATCTAATAACCACACTTGAAACCAAACGCACCAAAATTACCTTAAAACCAAATCCTCTTTGGTTATCTGTGCCCAGCACCGAAGCAAACAAAGACTTGAAGGTTGCGACTTCTTCAAGATCTTTTTATAAGGGTAGATTTTTTTTCTGTCTTTGTAGATAAATATTTGTTGTAATTACTTTAACACACAAATCTGAGATGTATCTTCTTGAGAGTTGGGGAGTGATTTTGAGGGTTTCTTGGTTGTGTCTAATGATAAATATAACAATACTAATAAATAAATCAGAATAAACGGTTAACCTTGTTTAGCGTGTCTGATGGAAGAAACAACTTGAGATTTCTTAATGGGGCTCGTTTTTGTTACATCTAAGTTTTTCATAGGTTATATATATAGATCTGCTGTCCCGGAATCATGGTCGTTATGGTTATATTATGGTGACGTTTTGCTACCTATTAGGGGTTTGAGAGTTTGTTTGTGTGTTCTTTGTCAATATTAGGGCATTCATACGAATCCGTGGGTG
>BQNB010012167.1:0-31199 GCA_026074375.1 Tanacetum coccineum | reverse complement strand
TAATATCTTTTAATCGCTCTCGTTTAACAACCCTAATCTTTTCATCACAGACAACCATTAATTCATCGACTATGGCAGCTCTTAAATCCTTTCCTAAGCACAACATGGTCGCCTACTTAATTCGCTATGCTCTCACTGTAAGTCCTGTTGTCTCTACTACGTTTGTTGAACAGTTTTGGATGACTGCTAAATCTAAAACAATCAACAATGTTAGGTATATTATTGCCACAGTTGCTGGCAAGCCTGTCTCAATCTCAGAAGCATCAATTAGAAGTGATCTTCAATTTAATGATGCTACTGGGATTGATGTGTTACCAAACCAGGCTATATTTGATACCATTCAATTGATAGGGTATGAGGGAGATTTGAATGCACTTACTTTTAATAAAGGACTCTTCTCTCCTCAATGGAAATTTTTGTTTCATACCATCATCCACTGTTTAAGCTCAAAAAGCACATCTTGGGATCAAATACCTACTAATATTGCAACTGTTGTAATATGTTTGGCCACTAATCAAGTTTATAACTTTTCAAAACTAATTTTTGATGGTATGATGAGGCATTTGGATGCAAAGAAGAAGTTTGTCATGTACCCACGGTTTATTCCAGTATTTTTGACTAACCAACTCAAGAATGTACCTGTCCCCTTAGACCACTTCCCTATTAATGCTTTGACTACTAAGGTTTTCTCTTTTATGGTTAAAAAGGGTAAAAAAATTTCTGGGAATGTGACCCCTTTATTTCCTTCTATGTTGTCAAACCAATCAGAGGCGGATGGCTGCAGTTTCAGAAAGACCATCTGAAATCCAACCCACACCTTCTCCTACTCACCCAAGTGAAGACCAGTCTGAGCCACAGCCTGACCCATTCCTCAGACCTTCTTCTTCTAACCCACTTCCTGACTCCATTCCAAAAGGTTCTGGTGGGAATCATGGAGGCCAGTCATCCAGTGATAGATCCCTATTAGGGAATGAGGATGGCCTGACACTCCAAAGTGTGTATGATCTTTGTGTTTCCTTGTGTAAACAGGTTACAACTCAAGCTGCATAAATTAAAGATTTGAAGGCTCAGATCAAGCAGCTAAAGAAGAAGGCTAAACCTGTTATCTCACACCATAATGATTGGATCAAGAGTGTCTCCATGAAGAAAAGATTGGCAAGGAAGAAGTCTTTAAAGACAAAGTTGATGCAGAAGGAGTCTGTATCCAAATAGGGGAGGAAACCTGCCAAATCTGAACCAACAATGCATAAAGATCCAGCTTTTGATGATCTTGATGATGCAATGGATCACAAGGAGCCTGAGGATGCTCATGAAGAGGGGATAGTGAATGTAGGAACCCGATTCACACTTCACTTCACTTCATAACACGAATCAGGAACTAGAAACTTAGAAAAGAGAAGATTGTTTAGAGAGAACTGTATAAAAGAGAAGAATTAGTTTAGATGTGACAAGGAGAATATAGAAGAGAGAGAGATGAGAGTATTGAAAAAGATAAAATGTGAAAAATGAAAAACTTAGATTTTCTAAAAGAAGGAATATACTATATATAATATGAGGATGAATATTTTTCTGACAAAAGAAACTATCTAAATATCTAATAAATCAAAAGTCCGCGCCTTCACAACAATTAATGTGACAGCCGCAGGACATATTTTCAAGCTAGGACCCGGGCTCGGTTTTGTTGTAGGGATTAAACCCAACAACAGTATACAAAACAATACCTCTTAAGATTAGATCGCATGATCTATGCCCGATTCCAATATATCCTGGTTACAACATTAACTAATTTAAAGGACCGACTGAGCCTCCGAATCGTAAAGAATGACCAGAGCTTCCTAGTTCGTAGATGACTCAATATATACGAGGCTCACATACATCTCCGCCTAAGTGAGGTCTTAGAACACAAAGTGAACGAGCTTCCTTTTATTGACAGCAATGACAAAATTGAGGCTATAACACAAATCCCCCCGAACTAAGTGATTCAATTTGATGACACGCCTTCATGAGATCAGAGAGTGTGATATGCTGTTTGTGGGGTCGAATTAATCTCGAGTGTATCTTGTCTTTGTCTTTTGTTATTGTTGTTAGGTACTTGTTCCTTCATGCTTTGCGATCTGGACTATTGAGGTACCTTTGCGTCATTGTCTTTATCATATTTTGCCATCTTTGTGAGATCTTGTGTCTTTGACCAACATGCTCATGTACAAAGAGAGCAGAGGTTTAGCTTTTGTCGATTACTCTAATAAAAGGCTTCAAAATCAGAGTTTGTGGAAGTCTATGTGCTTTTAAAAATAAATCATTTTGACAGAGTCTAGATATAGTATGATCATTTCCGAGAGATGACATTGAGTCATTTGAATAGATTTGATAGGTTGCCATCACCACCAACGTTTGGCCTGCAGGTTTAACGTTTTAGGCTGATTTAAACGAGAAAATTGAAGTTGAAAATCAATCGACTAGTCAACTTGTCTCCACAGATGTCGACACTGGGGGGGGTTTGGAGGAGTTGTGGAGTGGAGTGAAAGGTGCGAGTATTAGGATAAGGAAGCGGGAAGAAACAGTGAATTTAGTTGTAGGGGTAGAGTCTGAATAGTGAGGGTGGGAGAAATAGATAGGGAAAGAGCGAGGAAACTTTGTCCATCATCGAGAATTTGGGAATCTTAGAACTCATCTCATTGGAAGAATATAGTCACACATTGCTATTAGGTCGTCGAGGCAAATCTATGATATTACTAAACTATATTGGGGAACAAGATGAATATTTGCCGTGCTTCCAAGATGAATATTTGTCTGGTCAACTGCTCATCCGTGGCAATGACTACAACTTGGAAAAACTTTTGTCCAGAAGAAACTACAATATACTAGGAGTGCAGAAACCAGGCCCAAGAGCCTATTTTAAACCATAAAACAGACCTAATCTTCAAAACAATACACATGTGTCAGATGCTGATCAACGAACCCTCTGTGACTAACATAGACTTCGTGCTTCGAGTTCACACTCACTACAATATGAAGGAATGTTTCGTGACATCCCAAGTATAACTCTATTAGCGAATACAACATCTGCTGAGTCTCTCTCGATAAAAATACATCGTTACGCACAATCAATAAAATATGACGCGCAAACAAAAGCACGTCGCAAAGTCACGAAAAAGGCGCAACCCAACAGGCCCTCATTACAATAGCTCAGAGAGCAGATAATCCTCACAAATCATACAGCTGCCTTTACATCGAACACACACTAATCACAAAGATCGCACACACTCACACACACATATACATGACTAGCACACCCACATAAATCAAAAATCTAATTTACTCGTTAGATATAAATTGGAATAGTAAACTATTTACAAACACTACACGGTGGTGTGTGTAATGAAAGGAAGAATATATTCTAACGTGTTTACGAAACCAGTTGAAATAAAATCTGACACCAATATCAACATATGTATATTGATGGGTGTGGTATTGTAAAAGAAGGTTTTTTGAGTTTTGATGGATGATATGATGGATTGAGGGTTTATGATATATTTAGTTAGGGATGAGTTGATAGTTATAGGTATTTGTTTTTGTTTTCATTTGATATAATATTCGAAACTCAAGGCAAACTAGTATATCCCACAATATTGCAAAACTACATTATAATCTTGAATCAGATTTAGTCACAAATAGACGACAATTATCTCATAAAAAATCACACAAAACAAGCGTAGAGTACAGATACCTAACCGCGAGAATAAAAATAGAATAGTAGTGACAACTACATCAACATAAGTAAAAATACGTAGAAATCTGATATCTCCATCTAGCGCTCCATAAAAGCGCGCTTGTAGAAAATTATAACAACTAGCCACTAAAACACGAATAACTCGTCCACTCAATAGGATGGACCCAGGGGTAGAGAGAATGGTATTGTTTGATATAGTCCTGTAATAAAGTAGCGTATTAACATTGTACACACACACATTAGAGAAAGAAGCAAGGCGATCTCATAGATGTATTTATTAGGGTTATGTTTGGTGGGTGGATATTGATTGATTGTGGAGGAATGTTTGTTGTGATGGATTGAAGGGGGTTTAGGGGTGTGGTTGTTAAGTTTGTGGGTTGGTATTTTTGATGAGGTATTGGGGTTTTTGTTGGGGGTAAGATGTGGGGTAGGGTTAGAGTAAGTGGTTGATGGGTATAAGAAGGGATTAATGTGGGAATGGTTGAATATTATGGGTGTTTTTTATGATAATGTTTTATGTTGGGTGGGGGTAATGTTGGTATGAAGTTGATGTTTGGTTGGTGAAAGTTATTATATGTAATGGATGTTTTTAGTGAGAGGGAAGGGATATATGTATGGAGAAATTAGATAAGATTGATATTAAGTATTGTATATGTTTTAGGTAATTGATATAGGGTGATTTTTGTTGGTGATTTATATTAAAATTAATGATTGTGAATTTAATAAGTATAAATAAAATTTATCAGGTGTTGTTGTTATTTGTAAAAGATTAATCAAATGTATGTTGTAGGGTTACAAAGAGCAACTATTACTATGAAAAAGGTAAGATCGGATATTATATTGAACAAGTTAATATAGGTTGTTGTTTAGAAAGTGTGAATAAGGGATCGTTTTGGGGGTAACAAGCAGTAAGCAACAAGATTCTAACCATAGAATCATCGGGCCTTAGAAAATATCAACATTGGCCTAGCTAGCCTTCAACAAAATACGTTCTGTCTTTCAACAACGTCATTCTGCTGTGGAGTCCTCGAAACTGTCTTTTGGTGAAAGATGCTGACACGTTCATAATATTCATTCAAATCTTTATTGACAAATTATGTGCCATTATCGGTACGGATGTATCTAACAGTTTTGTTGAGACCGACTTGTATTTGCGCTAAAAATTTGATGACGACCTCTGGGGTTTCATCTTTTGATCTCAAAAACTTAACCCAAGTAAACTGAGAGTAATCAACAACGATCACTAAGATGTATTTTCTGGCCCATTAATTTTTGCACCTCGCAATCAGTACACATAAATCCATATGAGAGGGTATTAAGAACTTCCAATTTGGTGTTTTCAATTTGTGGGTTTGTGGATGCTTTTGCTCTTTCCTAGTTTGACATGCGACAAATATGATCTTTTTTCAAACTTCAAATCAATCTAGGTAAACCGCTTACTAAGGTCCTATCTTGCAGAGGTCTTAATGGAACCAAAGTTCAAGTGTTTTAAACAGACGATGCCACAACTCTGTTTGTTCTTGGAGTGGCCATAGGAAGCAAATTGGGGAGGACTTCATCATGTCTTCAACCGAGATAATGTACAAATTAGAACCACGAGAACCTTTAATTAATTCAACACCATCTGTATCGCGAACATAACATGAATGCTTCCTGAATGCAACTTCCAGATCAGAATCACAAAATTGTTCGACAGAAAACAGATTGTGTCCCAGTCCTTCCACATAGTATACCATAGAGATCACATTGTCACTAATAACGTAATCTCCATAACCCATGATAGCACCAAAGTGGTCATTCCCGAATCTAACTATCACGATGAACTTTTTCATGAAATTCTTGAGCCGTTAGCGATCCCCCGTTATATGTTTTGAGCAGCCTGAGTCTAAATACCAAAGGACAATCTGTACGACCTACATTTGAAAACAGACAAAGATGGAGAGTTTGGAAAGTTAGATCCCCAATTTTTGTTGGGGTCCTGTTGGTTAGCATAAGTAACATCAGTTGGCATAGACGTATCAATTGCCTGATTCACAGTTGGAGTGGGAATGCTAGTGGGAACTGCTTTGTACTGTTTGTTTCTACGTTGGTAACTAGTTAATGGTTTCTGAGATTTGTTACTTAATTTCTCAGTTATTACAATTTTACTAGAACTAACGTTTTCAGTTTGCTATACAGGCCGAACATTGGATGTAGAGAGCCTAGTTAAAGGGCATTGTTCTCCTAAAGTGAATATTCTTCCCGTGGGCTTCCATTGATAACCAACATTGGTAAGCAATTTTCCTGTTGCTTTCCACACTTGCTTAACTTGCTTAGGTTTCCAAACTTTCTTAACTTTGCGCATAACATTTTTAACAGAGGGGGATGCATTCACAGAGTGCAAATAATTAACCACACACATATCATGATTTGCAGAAATTAAGCATTTGTTACATGTCTTGCAAACAGAATGAGAATTCGAATTAATTACAGTACGCTTAGAGCTAATACTAGAATCAACACGATTCGTGTTTTTCAAACTAGACTTATTGGTCCTAGGGTGTTCTTCTACTTTCTTCTTGTTGACACTTTTAGCCGGCGAGATCCTATTTTTCTTGGTATTGCTCCTAGGCTTTGATCCGCTAGCGTCAGTGCAACTGTTTACTCCTGTAGAAGGAATCACAGGGACATTAGTCTTCTGAATGTTCAGTTGCTCTACATGTTTGTGTGTGTTATTATTTGACGTTTCACATTGGTCCTCAAAAGTAACTTGCTTTTTCCTAGTTAAAGGGGTAGAAGCATGCTTTTTATCTCGTTTATTGAAGTCTTTCGGACAAGTGCCAATCACATATTCTAATAGTTCCTGAGAGTGTTTAGTGTAAAGGCAAGCAGATGCAAGTGATCTATCTAATGGTCTTTCAACCTTAGCTTCCTCTACTATCTCGCGAAGGGTTTCTACACTTTCCTTAAGATGTTTGAGATAATCTAGATGAACTTCCCTATTATTCCTAGGGGAGGTGGGGGATGGGTGGGGGAGGGGGACGGGGGGAAAGAGGAGATGGGCGGGGAAGTGGAAAAGGGAGGGGTGGGGTTGTGGGGTGGGGAGAGGTGGGTGGTGGAGTGCGAAGGGGGGAGGGTGGAGGGGGAGGATGGAAGGGGGCGGGGAAAGGGGGGGGGGAGGGTGGTGGGAGCCGAGGGAGTGGTGAGTAGGGGTGAAGGGGGTAGGAGGAAGGGTGTGTTGTGGGGGAGGAGATGGGAGAGGGGAGGGGTGTAAGGTAGGTGGGCGGAAGGGGGGGGGTGGAGAGGGGTATGTGGGAGGGTGGTGGTGGTCAAGGGGGGGCGGGGGGGGTGTGGGGAGGTGGGGAGGAAAGAGAAGGGGAAGGGTGGTGGAGGGGGATTGGGGGGGGGCAATGGGGGGGGGGGTGGTTCTTCCCTTGGGGGGGGAAAGGGAGGGGTGAAGGGGGTGGGGGGGAGTGGGGGAAGTTAGTGAGTAGGGTGGAGGGGGAGGGGGGGGGGCGTGGGTGGGGGTGGTGGAGGTTGGGGGGTGGGAGCGGGTGGGGGGAGGAGTGGGGAGGGGGGCGTTGGGGCCCGGTGGGGGGGGGGGGAGAGGGGGGGGGGGGGGGTGGGGGAAGGGGGTGGGATGTGGTAGGAGGGTAGAAGGAGGGGGGAAAATATTTGGGAAGGGGGGGGAAGAAGCAGTGTGGTAGAAGGGGGATGTTGAACCGTAGGAGTGATCGGTGAGAGGATGATTGTTGATGTTTGGGGAGTCATGGCCGGGGGGGGAAGATGAACTACGGAAAGACAAAGGCGGAGGAAGAAGTGGGAGGGTGGGAAGAGGGATAAGAGGGGAGGGGGAAAATCACTGGGTGGAGTGGAATGGCGGATGGGTCAGGGAGCGATAAGAAGAGGGGGGTTTGGGTGGTGAGATGAGAGATGTGGGGTTGCTACGGGTGTGCTGGATGAGGTGGGTGGGGATTATGGGGCGTGTCAGAGTTATGTTTGTTTGTGGGGGGCGGATTGGGCGGTGCTGGGACGGGGTCGCTGGATAGCGGGGGGCAGAGGATGGTGGGGGGGTAACGGGTCGTGGGGAGCTGGGGGTGGGGGGATGTGTAGAGTGGAGGTGTGGGGAGTATTTAAGGTGGGTTGGGGAGGGGAGGTGGGTAGGCTCGTGGTGGGGTGGGTGTGCGGGTGGAGGGATGTGGTTTAGGCAGGTGAGGCAGGGAGGTAGATGGGGGGGGCTGGGGTGGGAGATTTCCTTGTACAGGGTGGGGAATGGGCGGCACGTGGTGGTGGGGGTGAGGGGGCTGGGTGGGGGTAAGGAATGGGGGTGGGTGGTGGGGGCGGGGAGGTTGTCGGGGGAAGCTATGCGTTCTGTTGTATATGATTGGTGGTGGGGGTGTGGTTGGCTGGGAGACAATGTTATGGGCGTTAGGTCGTGGTGGGGGTAGAGCGGTGTTGGTGGGGAGAAGCTTGATAGCGGGTGGTAGAGCTATGATTGGGGTGTTAATGACGGGTGGATGGGGTAGTTGGGGTGTGGGTACAGTGGCGCTTGTGGGGGGTAGGGGGGGGGGATAGGGAGACGGGAGTGTCTTGTGGTGTTGGAGGCGAGTTTTGGTGGGCATTAGTGGTCGAGGGGAAGTGCATGTGGGAGGGTTGCGAGGTGAGTATAGGCTGGTGGGGGGGGTGGGGGAGGATCGTCAGTCGATTGATGGCGTGGGGGCAGGGGGTTAAAGAGTTGCGGGAAGAGGGAAGCGGTGAAGGGGGCGTGGGTGGGTCTCGTGCAAAGGGACCATGGGGGATGGAGGTGGGTGGCAGGTGGGGGGGGGGGCGTGGGTAGTGGTTGTCGTTGTGGTGGGGGGGAGGGAGGGGGGGGTGGGGTTGGGGAGGTCGTGCTTAGGGGTGGGGAGGAGTAAGGGGAGGAGAGGGGGGTGGTGAGTCACTAGTCTGCGGGGGGGGGAAGGTGGGTGGTTGGGGTGATGGGGGGGGGGCGGTGAGGTGGCGGTGGGTGGGAGTGTGGGGGGGGGGGGGGAACAGGGGCGTGTTGGGTGGTGGGGGGTAGGGGGCGTCATTACCGGGGGGAAGTTATGGATGAAGGGGATGGGGTAACGAGGGGGGGGTGTGGGGGGAGGGGGGGACAGAATTGGAGGGGGGGTGGGGGTGGATAGGAGGAAAGTAGGACGGGCTGTGGGGGGGGTGAGGGTGGGGGGGGGGGGTATGCTCGGGGGGGGCGGGGTGGGGGAGGGGGGGAGGTGGGTGGTGGAGGAAGAACAAAGGAGGGAAGTCAAGGCGGTGGGGGGGGAGGGTAGGGGGGTGGGGGGTGGTGGAAGGGGGGGGGGGAAGGGGGGAGGGGGTTGGGGGAGAGGTGGGATGGTGTAGGGGGTGAAGGGGAGGGTGGGGTGGGGGGGGGAATGGGAGTGATTGGGGTGGGGGGTGGGGAGGATGGAGGGTTCAGGAATGGGGGGGGGGGAGTTGGAGGGGGAGGGGGGGATGCGGGGAAGGGGGGAAGGCTAGGGGTATGGGGGGGGGGGGGGGGAGAGGAGGGAGGGGGGGGTGAGAGCGGGCGTTGGGGGGTTGGGTGTGAAGGGGTGGATGGGGGTGGGGGGGAGTGGAGGGAATAGGGAGTCTAGGTGGGGGGGGCGGGGGAGTGGTGGCGGGGGGGGGGGATGGGGGGGGTTGGGAAGTAGGGGGGGGAGGGGTGGGAGGGTGGGAGGGGGGGGGGTGGGTGGGGGAGTGGGGGGATGCGGGGGGGGCGGAGTGGAAGGTGGTGGGGGGGTGGGGGAGGTGGTAGGGGGGAGAGAGGGGATGGGAGTGGGTGGTGGAGAGTGGGGGGGGGGGTAGGAGCGGGGTGATGCTAATGGAGGGGGGGGTGAGGGGGGGGGTTCAGGGGAGGGGAACGATGGTGGGTTGGGAGCGGGGGAGGGGCGCGTAGGGGGGGCGAAAGAGTGGGAGAGGGGAATCGTGGCGGCGGGATGGGGGAGTGGGGAGGTGGGGTGGAGGTGGATGGTGAGGGTGGGGGGGGAGGGGGGGGGAAGTGTGGATAGGTTTGGGAGAGGGGTGGGGGCGGCGAGGGGAGGGGGGGGGGCGAGAGGGGGGGGGTAGGGGGACGGGGAGTAGGGGTGACGAAGGGGGGGAGTGGGGGGTGGCGGGGGCGGTGTGGGGATAAGGGGTGGGGGGGGGTACGGGGGAGGGGGCGTGGGCAGGGAGGGAGGAATTGCGTGGTGGTTGGAGGGGAGGGGGGGAGGAGGCGGATGGGGGGAGGGGGTGCGGTGGGTATTTGTTGTCTGTGTAGGGGAGGGAAGAGGTATGAAGATGTGATGGGATGTAGAAGGCGAGAGGGCTGCGGATGGAGAAGGGAATTGAGGAGTTTCTGGGGGTTACGGGGGTGAAGGGGACAGGTGCTGGTAACGGGGGGGCGGGGGGAGGTGTCTGGGTGGTGGTGGTTAGTTGGGTGGGAGGGGGGGGGGGTTGGAGGGTAGGATTGCTATACCGTTGTGTGGTATCTTTGGTTGTTGCGCTTAGCGTGAGTGTGTGTGGTGTTGGTTTGGTTTGATGCGTTGGGCGTCGGTTTGTGATGTAGTACTTTGGTCGGGGAGTGTGTTGGGTTTCGGTTTAGGTGTCTCATTGTTGTCATTTGGTGTTGATGGCGTTCGGCAAGATTGGGGGCTGCGCAATGGGTTTGTGGGAGTTGCGGAGATGGGGGTTGATTTTGGGATGTGGTTTGAGGTCGCGGGTTTTAGTTCACGTCCTGTATTGGCGCTGCGCTAGTTGGGGTTGAGGGGTTGTCGTAGGTTGGGGGTTGTGGGATTGGTGTTTGTTTGGTAGGTTTGGGACGGTGAATGTGGATATAGGGGGTAGGCGTTAGTGGTTCGGGTGCTTTTGGGAGGAGGGAGGTAGCCGTTGGGGGGCCGCTATTGATACCCCAACCAATGTAAAGCGACTTTTCCTGTAGCTTTCCACACTTGCTTAACTTGCTTAGGTTTCCAAACTTGCTTAACTTTGCGCATTACATTATGAATAGGGGGATGCATTAACAGAGTGCAAATAATCAACCACACACACATCATGATTTGCAAACATTAAACATTTGTTACATGTTTGGAAAACAGAATGAGAATTCAAATTAATTACAGTACGCTTAGAGCTAATACTAGAATCAACATGATTCATGGTTCTTAAGCTAGACTTATTAGTCCTAGGGTGTTCTTCTATTCTCTTCTTGTTAACACTTTTATCCGGCGAGATCCTATTTTTCTTGGTATTGCTCTTAGGTTGTGATCTGCTGGCATCAGTGCAACTGTTTACTCCTGTAGAAGGAGGCACAGAGACATTAGTCTGCTAATGGTTCATATGCTCTACATGTTTGTGTGTGTTATTATTTAACGTTGCACATTGGTCTGCAAAAGTAACTTGCATTTTCCTAGTTAAAGGGGTAGCCACATGCTTTTTATCTCATAGATTGAAGTCTTTCAGACAAGTACCAATCACATATTCTAATAGTTCTTGAGAGTGTTTGGTGTAAATGCAGCAGATGCAAGTGAACATATCTAAAGGTCTTCAACCTTACTTCCACAACCTGTCTCGCAAAGGGTTTCTACACTTTCTTTAAGATGTTTGAGATAATCTAGATGAACTTCCCTATTATTCCTATTATGAGGGGGAATCAGTTCAACATCTAAGTTATACCTCCGGTGCAAGAACTCCTTTGGATTTTACCAGAATCCTATTGGTTGCATTTTAGATTTTCATGTATTTGGGCTTTCAGATTCTCATTTTCAGTTAGCAAGGCAGTTGTTTGTTCTATATACTTAGCATGCGTGATCTTAATAGAATTCTACAATTCCTTGTAATGTTGTTTAATGTTTTCATTCTCTGCCCTAAAAAGCTCATTTTGTTCTTGAAGAACGGTGACTTTTTTAGTTAATTGAGTGATTTGAAAATCTAAGGCCCTGAAATCAAGAGTACGGTCTACTTTTCACGTACGGGACTCCATTATAATTGAAGAGATTGCTCTTCAATTTTTGATGGCGTTGTCCTTTCCTTATAGGGAAGCTTTCATTTTTCCGATTACAAAGACTAAGTCAAAATCAGGAGTATCACGCGCAGGGTGAGGTGGGTTATTTCCAAGACGTTCTTTAAGGTTTTGATATTTTAACTGTAAATTTAAGTGATTGACCTCAAGATTGGAAAAACGTTTTACTAATTCAGTATGATCATCCTTTTGAACCGTATCATGTAAATTAGAAAGCTCTGCTTTAAGTTCCAAACAACGTTCTTGAACAGTAGTGTGGGCATCATGTATTTCAGTAAATCTAGATAAATTAAGCTCAGAATTCATTGCAATATAAAACACTTCTTTGGACAAGCAATCAGCAATTAAATTATCATTTGCAATAAGAAGATTTTTCATGCTTCCTATTTACAACGTTTTGGTCAACTTCAGCTTCTAACTCTTTAAAAATGTCTTTCATTTCTTTAATTTCTTTAGTTAGAGCCTTTTGAATACCCTCAAAATATTCTTTAAGTGTTTTGAAAAATGGAATGATCTCGGTGAGATAACATTCCTTGGTTTGTTCAAAACCTCGTTCCCCTTCATAAGCCATCGGTAGGTGTAATCACTTTTTACATGTTTTTTCAAAGTCCAAAAAAGTTGTATTAGTGCAAAAATGTTAATTTTCACTTGACTTTTTGTTGGAAGCACCTTGTGGACAAGCGTTGCAGGTGTATTTGGAGGAAACATCGTCAACGCTTTGATTAGTCGTGATGTTGTGGTCTGCTCTTTGAGAGCTTCTACTTTCATCTTGATGAGATCCTTGGACCAAAATATTTGCTCGGGGTCAATTGTTTCTGTGGTGTGAAAGTCGCTAAATAATTTTCTTTTGAGTAATCATGTGGTGCAATCTTAACTTTCTTTTTCACATACTCTGGGTCTTTCATTTTGTCATTCATTTTCTTCTTAGTGATTTCAGATATCTCTATGGTATCCTCTGAGTTATGCACTATGGCCGAGACATGATTGGTTTTGATAATTTCATAACCATTATATAGAGCATGCTGAACTTGTTTTACACGGGTGAGGCATAAGGGGTTCTTGTAGCCAATAGCTACCTTATTCTGTTCATCATAATAGGGCTTTGGTTTACACAACATGTGAACTGTTTGAAGAGACTAGTCTTGTTTGTAGAATTTATCCTCGACCTTTTCTTTTAAAGCTTTCATGTCCAAAAATTCTTCAATGTATTTATTTTCTTTCTGTTTAAAATTCTTTTTCAAAGATGTAACTACTTCTACCATTGACTTGTTTTGGTTAATGGTAGATAAAAGTTGCAGTTTTACAGAATGAAGTTCCATTTTCAAATTTTCTTCCTTACGATTACGATCAACGATAACTATTCTTAATTGTTCATTAATCTTTTGTTCTCTTTCTGTTAATTCAAACTTGGCCTGTCTTTCATACAGTACTAACTGGTTCATAATATGTCGCAAGTTTTCAGGCAGTCAATTAATAAACAACTGCATTGTTCTGAATGGGTCCACAGAGACACACTAGGGAAGACGGTTCACAACATAGGCATTCAATATCCATCATGTATAGTATCATTAGATACAGAAGATACATGTACTTTGTACAACAGGCACTACTTGCCCTTTACATAACAGATATAATACGGAATCAAATTACCAATCCTTCGTATAAATCATCAAGTGAGTCAACAACGTAGTTGGGTATGTACCATGCGTCACATGCATCTTGTTTCTTCCTGATGTTCGCAAACCAGCATCTGATAATGATCATTATTGTGCACCTCAGATAGAAGTTCGAAATCATAAGACAAGACATGGCTTTTTCATCATAAACAGGATCTGCGGATGATAGATTTGCCATGAACATAGTCTGTGTAGTAGGAGCCTCATCAACATCAGAATCAAAAGCATCACAGTCATCAGCTTGAAACACATTATCCACATTGAGTGCCAAGTCCTGAACAGGTTGCTCATCCACATTTTCATCAACAACATTGTCTTTTCCACCTGCAATAAACAGCAACTGCTCTTCATCCAATGCCACCCCATTCTCCTGAGCTTGTATCAGTAACATCTTGTCTTTGAAGTATTCTGAGTTCTATGGTCGCTTGGGCTGAGTGCAGTTCCTTGCTATGTGGCCTATATCGTTGCAGTTGTAGCACTTAATCTGCCTTGTGTTGGGAAAATAGATTGTAACAGACTTAATACTGGTAGTATAACAGTTAAGTCTGGTAGAGATAGTTAGTTCTGTTAGTATTGAGTTAATACTGGCAGTACTAAGTTAAGTCTGGCAGTACTAAGTTAGTACTGGTAGAGTATAGCAGTACTAGAGTTAGTACTGGTCATAGTTAGTTCTGTTTATAGTTAAGTCTGTTTATGTAACAGAATAGTAATAGTTATCTTAGAGATATCTTAGGAGATATCTTAGGAAAGGATGAGTATTATCCTTTTACACGTTTGTAAAGCCAATTAGGGTTTTCCTTGGTGTATAAGAGGAACCCTAAGGCACAATGTTTAGTACGTTTTGATTAGAAATATCAATAGAAGCATAGAGCTTAATAGCATTTTAGTATTATCGTTTCTTCTTTACTCTTGTGTTAAGATTCCGCATTAACACTTGATAATTCATAGTCAGTGTCTCTCATATAGTTGATTTGGATTTATCCAAGTTATCTATCATCTTACAAAGGCTAGTCAGATCCTAAACCAAGGACCTACAAGTGGTATCAGAGCCTTTAGAGGGACTCTGAGAAAGAAGAATCACTAGATCACAAACAAACACTCTCCTACAATCCTTTACAAAATGTCTAACCCTGCAAATGATGATTTCTCACAACATCTCAGTGATGGTGAAGAATCAAACCATGAAGATGCATCAGACACTGGTGCTTGCACCCTAAACAACCCAAACCATGATTCCCCAATACTACTGCTAATCTCAAACATCAAAACTCCCAATTCTGAAGGAAGAGGAGTATGAAAAATATGAGGCAAATGGAGATGGAGCATTACCTTGAGCTACATTGGACAATGAGGTATGGAAGGTAATTCAGATGGTAAACTCCAAGAACAGAATTTCATATTGAAAGGAATTGTGGTTATTCGATACTTTCACCAGTTACTGCTGCAAGAGATTCAAGCATGTTGAAAAGGAGAGGAAAGCTAGAAAAATATTCGCTGATAAGGCCATTCGAACGCACATATGGAAGATTTCATTGAATGGATGATGCAAAAAGAAATCTGGGAAGCATCAGAACTAGTTTGGTGGTAAGCTATTTTCAAAGAAAAAAGCAAAAGGCAGTTTTTCAAACAACAGTTTGAAGCATTTAGAATATCCAATTCTGAAGGACTAGAAAAAGGATATGACAGGTTTCAACAGTTACTATCTCAAATTGGAAGCTCATGGTGCTGAAGTATCTACAGAAGATGCAAATCATAAATTTCTTAGATCTTTGCCGTCAGCATGGTCTAATCTGGCAATGACTATGAGAACTAATCCTGAGATTGATAATTTATCAATTGATGATTTGTACAATAACCTTATAGTTTTTTGAGCAAGAAACTCAGTGCTTAAAACAAAAACTCTACTAGTGCTCAAAATAGTGCTTTTGTTTTAACAAAGCAAAAGCGAGCACTAATAAGTTTAAGTCTGTTTAACGCCTGGGCCTACAGTACATGCACACCTTCAACTTCTTCAACCAATGTTCCTGAAAAAGAAATTCTTGTTGTTTGCGATGAAGTAATCTATTCCCCTCTTTTGCCCAAATAAACAGAGGATTTGGACTTACTTCATGAAGATTTGAACAGATGAAGATGTAGATATTAAGAGCACGGACACAATTGGCAAATAGCAATGATTGCAATTCGAATGAAGAAGTTCTATAAAAGAAGAGACAGAAGGAGAGTTCGCGTGGATGGAAAAACGCCTGATTTGGTTTGAACAAAAAGAAGCTTGAAGATGCTCAATTAACATACTGGTCACTTTAGCTAGGGAAGTGTATCAGCAAAAGGGTACAAGAAGGAAATAAGAAGAGAAGATTCTCCTTATCAACCATCAAAAACTGTGAAGCAAGAGAAGAAATCAGATGGTTTTTGCTGGACAATGGAAGATGGATTGTCAATAGGGAGAACACACGAAAGCTGAAGAAACAAATCAAAGCACTTAGGCTATCAGCTCAAGCAATGAGGTACTCTTTATGTTCCTAAAACTATTGCATTGATACATATAATAAGCTTACAATTGCTTAAGATGACAAATGGGATCAGTTAGGTGATCAAGAAGCACAAATACTTGCATATAGTAAAGCTGTTAAGAAATTAGAAGCTCAACTTGTTACTTCTCAAAAACAACAACTTTCTCTAAATGAAAACCTTGCATTTCAAGCTAATGAAATACATGAAAAAGATGAAAAGCTTAAAAGATATAGGAGAATAGGAATGTAGAGCTATTAAAGATAAGGAAACAATTGCAGAAAACAGTAGATTGCGATGGAAAGATTCATCCAAGAATCTTTGAGATAAATAATTTCTTGACATGAGTTCAAATGAATAAACATGGCTAAGTTTTGAAAAATAAAATAAAATGGATGAAGTTTCAAAGTTTATGAGGAAGAAATGAATTTTTCTGTCTTTTAGGTGTTCAAAGAGGAATTCTATCGGAAAACCTTCGAACAGTGATTTACAAAGTCCAAAGAATTTAAATGTGTCCACATCCTTTAAGTGGAGATATACTCCTAAACCACAAGGGGATATTGATGATTCCTTTGTATTTTTATAGGTCAGAAAGGTCCCTCAAAAACCTGAAATAGTGTGTCAGATGAGAATTTCTCTAGCATTCTTCCTGTCCAATCCAATGACAGAGAAGGATCTTGTGAAAATACCTCTGAGCAATCTTTAGAAACAGAATCAGAAAGAGTCAGTGAACCGAAATAGGTGTCTAATCAAGGTTGGAAATAACAAAGTGAAAAAGATGTGACTGCTCCAAAACCATAAGAAGTTGAACCTAGTTGTGTCTCACACATAAAAACTCCTAGGCAACCACTCACAGATAAAGAAACACATACAGTTAAAAGGAAGAATTGGAATGATATGATGAAAAGAGAACTAGGGGAAGGTTACTCTTTTACAAAGAAGAAATGTTTTGTTTGTGGTAGTCTCAATCACTTAGATTTAAAGATTGTGACTAATTAGAACAGAAAAATGGCTAGGGAAGCTGATGTAATAGAGTTTTGTTAATACTGGTGATAGGGTGGCAAACCCAGTATGTGACAAAAGCAAACAAGATAATCATTCTAATCAATTTGTGCCTTAGATTAGTACAACGTTAATGCTTGTTAGGCCAAAGTTTAAATACTGTTTAAGGCCTAATAATAATACTGGTAGGACAAATTTATAATTCCTGGTAAGGCCAAAAAGTTAAAGCTGTAGGTCTATAAGTTAATACTGTATAATCTAACCACCTGTAACACACAAAAAACCCGTCAAACAATAACAGAGTCCCAAAAGACCACTAGATGATTCAAATGATCAAAGAAGGGATATTTCAAAATCATATTCATACTGTAAAAGACCTTTTTTGCATACTCTACAGCACAAAAGGCTAATTCTAATGCTGTAATGAAGTTAGGGGATCAGCTATTCAGAACCTCATCAAGTTATAATTGGAGAAACACAGACCAAACTTCAATTATAACAGTGGACCTTACTTTTATTAGAACTGTGAATGCTAAAGGTCCACAAGGCAGACCTAAGCCTGCAAGCCTGCAAAGGCCTGGGTCCCTAAGAGAGACTAATTTCTCTTTTTCATGTGCAGGAACATCCACTGAAGAACATGGTAGATAGAGGTATATTTGATAGTGGATGCTCAGGGCACAAGAAGGTTAACAAGGATCAACTAGAGATTTTTGAAGAATTCAATGTGGGGTGGATGCTGTTAACCTTTGGAGGTACAAAGGCTACATCACAGTAAAGTTAGAATAAGAGTTGGAAAATATTAGATTTTGATAGTGTTGTCCTTTGTAAAAGAATTAGGGCATTTAAATCGTATTCTCAATATCACAAATTTGTGATAAGCACAACGAAGTTCTTTTCACCTTGAAACTGAATGTCTTGTTGTGTCTTCTGACTTTAAGATGCCTGATGAAAATCAGATACTTTTAAAGGTCCCTAGACACCACAATATGTACAGTTTTGATATGAAGACACATATACCTGCAAAAGGTTTTGCCTGTTTGATTGCTAAAGCCACATCTGATGAATCTAAATTATGGCATAGAAGGTTAGGTCATATCAATTTTAAAAACCTAAACAAACTTGTGAAGGGAAACCTTGTCAGAGGTCTACCTTCTAAGGTTTTCAAAAATGACCATACATGTGTTGTCTGCCATAAAGGCAAACAACACAGGGCCTCCTGCAAAGCCAAGTTAGAAAGATTAATCACTGAGCCACTTCACACCTTGCATATGGATCTCTTTGGTCCTACTTCTGTGAAAAGTATTAATCATGCAAGTTATTGCCTTGTAATTACTGATGATTGTACCAGATTTAGTTGGGTATTCTTTTTGGCCTCTAAGGATGAAACTAGTGGCATTCTTCAGACCTTTATTAGGCAGATTGAAAACCAGCTTAGTCATAGGGTTAAAATCATTAGATCAGATAATGGCACTGAATTTAAGAATAGAGATATGCTTGAATTTTGTGGAAACAAGGGAATAAAACAAGAGTATAGTAATGCCAGAACTCCACAACAAAATGGAGTTGCTGAAAGAATGAACAGAACCCTAATTGAGGCTGCTAGAACTATGTTAGCAGATTCTCTCTTACCAACCACTTTTTGGGCAGAAGCAGTTAGTACTGCTTGCTATATTTTTAATAGGGTAAGAGTGACAAAACCTCAAAACAAAACTCCATATGAGCTTTTGTTTGGCCACAAACCAATTATTAGCTACATAAGACCTTTTGGGTGTCATGTTACCATTCTAGATACTCTTAGTGTGCTTGGCAAGTTTGATGGAAAATCTGATGAAGGATTCTTAGTTGGTTACTCACTAAATAGCAAAGCCTATAGGGTTTATAATTTAGTAACCAAAAGAGTAGAAGTAAATCTGCATGTTAATTTTCTTGAAGATAAACCCAATGTCAAAGGAGTAGGATATAGATGGATGTTTGATATTGACTATCTTACTGATTCTATGAACTATATTCCTGTATCTTTGGAGAATCAAGCTAACCCACATGCAGGTGCTTCAAGTAACTACATGCAGGTACCCAACATCTATTGCTTCTGAGGAAAAAGATGAGGAAGTAGAGCTTATTGTTGTGCCTTCAGCTGTCAAGATTCCTGAAGAAAAAGATGAATCAAGGACATCTTCCACAAATTCAAAGCAAGAGGAGACCTTGACAGAATCTCAAAAAGAGAAGAAGGATTCCTCTACTGACTCTTTAGAAGACAATCCTAAGATTCAAGCTTTTAGAAGAGAGTTGGAAGAAATTGCCCTAAAGCATTTAGGGACAGTCCCTGAAAATAACACTACCAGTACTCCTTCAGTTAATACTGGTAGTCAAACAGTTAATACTGGTAGGCTTGATCATGATGATTCACTTATGCCAGAGCTCGAAATCTTTCACAAGCCTGAGACAGGGATTTTTGATGAGGCATCTTATGATGAGGAGGGTGTGATAACTGACTTCAACAGTCTTCCTACAGAAATTGAAGTCAGTCCTACTCCTACACTTAGGATTCATAGTATTCACCCAAAAAGTCAAATACTTGGTGATCCTAAGTCAGCTGTGCAAACTAGGAGCAAAGTGCAGAACAAATCAGGAGCTCATGCTCTTCTCAGTCATATTCAAAAGCAGCAAAGAAACAATCACAAAGATCAACAACATTGTTTGTTTGCCTGCTTTCTATCTCAGGAGGAACCTAAGAAGATTGCTAAAGCTCTACAAGATGACAGTTGGTTCAAGCCAATCAAAGAAGAACTGTTACAGTTCAAGCTACAACAAGTATGGGTTCTTGTAGATCTACCTCATGGAATGAAGGTGATTGGCACCAAGTGGGTCTACAGAAACAAAAGAGATGAAAGAGGTATGGTTGTGAGGAATAAAGCAAGATTGGTGGCCCAAGGGTACACACAGGAAGAAGGTATTGACTATGATGAGGTTTTTGCTCCTGTGGCAGAATAGAAAGCTATCAGGTTGTGTTTTAGCCTTTGCCTTCATTTATGGGGTTCATAGTATACCAATGGATGTTAAAAGTGCTTTTCAGTATGGCACTATAGATGAAGAGGTTATATGTATCACAACCTCCGTGTGTTGTTGAACGGATCATCCAATTAATGGTTTTATAAGGTGGTCAAAGCTTTGTATGGACTACATCAAGCTCCCAGAGCTTGGTATGTTACTCTATCCACTTTTCTAGAGAAGCATGGATACAAAAGGGGCACAATTGACAAGACTTTATTCATTTGAAGGAACAAAAAGGATATCATGTTGGTTCAAGTGTATAGTTGAGATATCATTTTTTGGGTCTAACCAACAAGTGCTTGGTGTGATAGTTTGAAGAGCCTGATGCAAAGCAGATTTCAAAATGAGAATCCGCATTGGGAACTCATATTTTTCTGTAGGTCTACAAGTCAAGCAGAAACAAGGGAGGAATCTTCATATCACAGGACAAGGTATGGTAGCTGAGATACTCAGAAATTATCTTGTAAATTGTGAAAGCTGTCATTCACACCCATGGAGACCAAGTTTTGCCTTTGAAGACAAAGGATAGGAAAGCCTTTTGATAGATTACACTTGTACAGAATCTATGATAGGTTCCACTCATGTACTCAACTGCTTCTAGACTGAATTAATGTTATGCAATATTGTTGTTCACGTTTTTCAGTAAATCCAAAGATTTCTCATCTCAATGCTGTCATGAGAATCTTCAAGTGAACTCAAGGGCAAACCAAACTTGGGCTTATGGTATCCTAGGGATCACCCTTTGACTTTGAAGCATCTCGATAGTGATTAATCGGAGGGTCTAACCTTAGACAGAAATCCATAACAGTGGTTGTCAATTCTTGACAAAGACTTATCTCATGCAATGTAAGAAACAGACAATTGTGGCCACTTCAACAACTGAAGCCTGAGAAATGTAGCATTCTCTGATCGTGATTATAGGTGGATCTAACCTTGACAGGAAATCCATAACAGATGGTTGTCAATTTCTTGTACAAAGACTTATCTCATGGCAAGTAATAAACAGACAATTGTGCCGACTTCTACAACTAGAAGCTGAATATGTAGCTGCTGCAATTGGCTGGTATTGGGGGACAATATAGTTGGGTTCAAAAAATCAATTGCTGGACAATGGTTTCATTTCCATGAATACCGAAATCCACATTGATATTTGAAAGCACAGATCTGCATTGTGAAGAACCCAGTATATCATCTATAGACAAAGCACATCGAGATTCGTCACCACGTATCAAAAGAGATTGTTATTAAAGAAGCTCATAAGTGTGGACGAAAATTCACACAGACTTAATGTAGCTGATTTGTTGACCAAACCATTTGATAGGACCACGGTTTAATTTACTTGGTGGTTACAATTGGTATGATCAACCCATATAACAACATTTAAGGGAGGTCTTAGTTATAATTGTTTTTTTAATTCTGGTAGCTAAGTCATTTTAATACTGTTAGATAGTTCATTTTAATACTAGTAGTTATGTCATTTTAATACTGGTAGTTATGTCATTTTAATACTGGTAGTTAGGCAGTATTAATTTGGGTAGTTAGTTTTTATTAATTCTGTCTATACAATTTCTTGCAGTATGTTTTTCTTTGTTTTAGACTAATTTTGCAGATAGCATGATGAAGGGAGTGAAAGCCAAGGTTTTTTAACTGTTGTACATTTTTCATACATATTTAATTCTGGTTGAAAAAGAGTTAATTCGGGTTGACTCTTAATTAATTCTGTTTGACCAAAATTAAGTCTAGTAGTGTAAATTGTTAATACTGGTAGTATTATTAAAACTGGGAGTTGCGGAAATTTGACGTTTCTTCTGACTTATCATTGTTTAAATATAACCGTTAGAGATTTTTACGGTCGCAATAGTCGTACAAGCAAGAGAGCTATATATAGAACAGAGTTTGATTTCTCTTTCATCACTTTCTTTTTATTGCCATCTCTTTTTGGCAAAGTAAAAAATTTCCTTTATAATAGAAAAATTCCAAGAGTTCTTGTTACCACATCTACAATTTCAATCGGCATCAAAACCCAAGTACATGATACGATTGTCCAATGGCTCAATTAGAAGTATTGTGACAAACACAACAAGTGGGTTTTTTTGCGCAAGCCTGACGAAGTGCAGGTTTGCTGAGATAGTGGATTTGTCTTTGGAGTTCCAACCTGAGGTATGCTTAACAACTAATCCAACTATCTATGATTCCCTTGTCAAAACAATTTTGGCATGACTGCACTGCCAAACAAACGCTGAAGGGGAACTCTAGAATAAAGTCAACCATTGATACCATAAGTACACAATCTTTGAGCGCCGTCAATTAGGGATTCACTTCAATTAGAATACGCCACAGAATTACAATGATGTTGGCCCAAATGATGAACTTTTTTGAGGGAATGGGGCAAATAGGGTATCCCTACTGATAGAACCTTTTACTTTTGGAAAAGTTTTTTTTCACGAATACCCCAATGGAGATATTTATCCACTATCTTTTGCACTGTATAAGTCTCTAAAAGTGGAGGATGGGATCAAATTCGGTAGCCATATTGCTTAACAGCTTGATCTTCTATCCACTGGTAAGAGTTTAATAAATTTATTTCAAAGCTTATTTTGATGTGAAGGTGGGTAAATTTTTAAAAGCAAGACAAAGTTTTTTTTGATGTATCCCTTCATTTCTGCAAATGATCTTAAAATATTCAAACGAAGACAAACACCTTTCCTAGCGTGAGCCCGACCAAAAAGATCTTTGGGAATATGAAAAGGGGTTTTCGAGGGGCACCAAGACCTTTATTGCCTTCCTATGTACTTGTTCTACTAACTCCCAATGCAGGACAAGAACATATGCTGTGGCTCAATCCAACCATCATCATCAACACCTCAAGTACAATCTCAACCGTCTACACCTACACCACCACCTATCCATACACCGACACCTACACCACCACCTATCTCTACACCACCACCTATCCATACACCTACACCTACACCACCACCTATCTCTACACCACCACCTATCCCTACACCTACACCTACACCAAATACATGATTACTGACCTACCCATTTGAGCACATCTTGATGAGCCCATCGGCCTGTCCACTCAACACTTCTCACCCCCAGACAAGAACAGGCTCAAGCTACATTTCTATGGATGATTTACTTATAAGCAGTTCCTGAGTTGATATCAAGATTGACAAAAGTAGCCTAAACACGGATCTCAAACAAACCAAGCTGACCATAAGGGAAAATGCTATTAGTGAAGTTAGTCAAGAAAGTGAAGAAGTTGGAAGGTTTTTGAAAAGGAGAAATATGGTTTTGTCATATTCAGAAGAAGAAGAACCTGAGGCTCAAGGGAGGAAAAGTCAAGATGATCCTCTAGATTCTTCATACAGAAAGGATTTGGTTTACTGACTCCTTTCTTAACAATAGTAAAGCTTCAGGGGAGGAACAAGTGGAAGACATAAGTCCAAACACTCTTGAAGCAGCCAAAACTCTCTCCAAGGTTGCCTCTTTAAAGCCAAGGTCTATTGACAAGGGAAGGAGATACAAGAGAAGAAAAGAGGCTAAGGGAAAGAAAGTAGTCTCAAGCTTGGATTTTCAAGAAGAAGTTGATACTGGTACTGAACAAGTTAATACTGCTGAAGGAGTTAGTACTGGTAGTACTAAATTTAGTACTGGCAGTGAACAAGTTAGTACTGTTGGTGATAAAAAGTCTACTTCTTCTCCTGATAAAGGCCAAAGAGCAGGAAAAGCTCCTATGATCATTGAAGAAACTCCTAAGAAGTCAAAGGAACAAGTTTTACAAGAGGAAGCTAGCCTTGCAGAAGCAATTAGGTTGGATACTTTGCAAAAAGAAGAGGTGGCTAAACAACGTACATGATTCTCATCCTAGCACAAAGGATGCAGAAGATGAAGAATTAGAATGAAGCCACAGAAAAAAAAAAAGAAAAGAAAAGCTCAGGAAGTTCAATTTGAAGCTCAGCATTACACAAATGAAAGACTCGGGATTTAATTAAGCAAAGATTGAACTAATGCAGAGTTGTCAAAAAGCATGCTAGTAAGTGAAGACAAGAGACGAATTTTAACAAAGAAAATGGTGTGAATCTTCAATCAAAGGAAGAAATATTTTGCAGAAGAAAGAGCAAGAGCTAAAAGAAACAAGCCCATGACCCAATCACAGCTGAAGACTTATATGATGAATTACTTGAAGAATCAAGGGACATGGAAGTTATCTCTCACTGAAGAAGTTGAGTTTGAAGAATTCAAAAGAATATGATAAGCTTGTGAAACAGTTGAGGTCATTTGCAACCAATAAATTTTGAAGCACTTAAGGCTAGTTTGAAAAAGATTAGGTGAAGAGCTTAGACAAAGACTCCAAATAGACTGAAAGAGATGAAAGATGTGAAGCAAAGGATGATGAGCCACCACGAAGTCTAGAAAAAGAAAAAATAGATGGCAAGGAAAGAATCATTCAATGGTTGATAAGGAAACTTCTGAAGGTTTCAGATAAGATATGACATATGATATCTGTCACAGGTATTTAAAACTCTATTAATCATGTTCCGTAGCTATGAAAACACTAGAAGAGCCACCTAATAGATCTTCAGAGCAAGGAGAAAAGGAGCGACCAAATAGTTAGGGAAGATTGAACTGATGTAGTTGTATATTAATTTGGTGCATGTTAAGTATATCTAGAGATGATGCTTACTGAGTTATATAGGATTGTTATGAATGATAGGATGGAATGGACTCAGAGATGACCTAGAGATGGAATTTTGGAAGTATTTAAAGAATAGTTTGAAGAACCTCATAGTACAAGATCCTATATGATGAATTTAAGCAGCAAAGATCATAAGTTGGAGAATATTATGAGTCCCTGTAGAGTACACTGTTTGAAACGTTAGATGCAAATGATGTATATATGTTGATTGAAAGAACAAATCTATTACTGCTAAGAATGTGCAAAGCCATGCTAGATAAGAAACTATCAGGAGAAAACCAAGATGAAAATCTACAAAATGTTAAAAATGATGGAAAACAGCTATATTAGGAATAGTGAAGTTTGTAAGAGTTTAGAATCTTGATGGAGATAAGAAGGATAACACTTGGGTGAAGGTGCAATGCACTACACAACAAATGGTTTAGACAGTTCACCATGTCCTAACCGACATAAGGAACTGGCGTAGTCCCGGAGACTAACGGCTCTGAAAAGACTTCTCAAATCCGTTCTTGGTTGACACCTTGCAAATAAGTTAATGGTTATTACTCACCAATTCAGTAAGTGAAGAGTTTGCTAGCCCACAATGTAGTGCTTGTGGAAAAGGCTGTGGAAAAAAACCATAACTATCCATAAGATTATTGCTTAATGGTAAAGACAAATTACAAATCCATATTAGATAGTTGACACTATAACAAAAAGTGAAATAGGTATAAACAACCACCAGTTTATCATGTACAAAGAGTTGACATGGTTAACAATCCACCATGGAATTTACCTTTTCTAATGCCAAAGGATTGACATACCCCTGAGCAAACGGCCTTACAGGTAAAAGGCATATCAAATCCGTTTATGCTGTAATGGTTTGCCAAAACCATATGGGTATTCAACCTCACAATGTTTCAATAACAGCAGTTGAAATGGTTTTTAGTCGACCATAGAATACACCTTTCGGTGGCCACGGACTTGACGTACTCTAGAGTGAATGGCTAACTGGTAAAAAGACATCAAATCCATTTAAAATTTTCAATGATTCACCTCTCACAGGAGTTAACACACCTGGAAGTGATGAGAATTAGACTATAAACCTTAGGATATGATGATACAATAAAAAAATTGTCATGTTGCTAGATATGATGGATTGCTTGAAGAGTTTGAAAGAATAGTTGCTGCAAAAGATAAAGGAGAAGACTTGAAGTGGTTTGCAGATCAAAGACTACTGAAGAATTCTATTTACAACATCTCAGAAGCTTAAAGTGTTTAAAGTAAAAATCAAAATGTTGAAGGAACTGAAGTTCACAATTGAAATTCAAGTTAGGGGAAGTATTGTTGGGAAATAGATTGTAACTGACTTAATACTGGAGTATAACATTAAGTCTGATAGTAATAGTTATAGTTCGTGTAGTATTGTGTTAATACTGGCAGTACTACTTAAGTCTGGGCATACTAAAGTTAGTACTGGTAGAGTAGCAGTACTAGAATTAGTACTGGTCATAGTTAATTCTGTTCATAGTTAAGTCTGTTATGAAACAGAATAGTAATAGTTATCTTAGAGATATCTTAAGGAAGGAAAAAAATTTTTATTAGGAAAGGATATGTATTATCCCTTTGACGTTCGTAAAGAGCCCATTAGGGTTTCCATTGGTGTAAAAAGAACCTAAGGCACATGTTTATGTACGTAGTAAGTATTGAAATATCAATGAAGCATAGAGCTTAATACAATTTTAGTATTATCGTTTTTCTTATTCTTGTGTTTAAGATTTCCGCATTAACACTTAATAATTCCATAGTCAGTGTCTCTCATATAAGTTGAGTGATTTATCCAAGTTATCTATCTCCGTACAAAGGCTATCCAGATCCTAAACCAAGGGCCAACACAAGTCCCTGTGTATCATACTCATGGAGCCAACACGTTCTGTGACCCTAGTATTGACCCTCTTCATGGACATAGAAGGTGGCTATCTCTAGAACTAGCCTCTTGCCGAATCTACCCAAGTGTCCTTAATACCGTACCCAACATCCTCTAAATCCCCTGTCCCTCTCTTCAGCATCTACCATGCTGACAAATCCATAATCTATCCCCCGACCTCTGGTAGGTCTAGCAGTAGAACTCTCCCCGACCTCATATCTGGAGCCTAGGGTGGAACAAGATTACAACTCTTTGCGGAAGCTTGCTCAACTCGGGAATATCATCCCTACAGGTACAACATTGGTGGTATGTATAGAGATGGTGGTAGTGAAAGTGATGGTATTGGCGGCATAATGCATCAACAAGGCTGAGTGGATTCTATCTGAGTGACAGATTATGGGTTGGACACCCAGATTATGTAGTAATGGTGATGAATGAGCAGGTGGTGTGATGAATGTGCAGGTGGGGCCATGCTCTTAACAAGGGCATCACCTTTTTTTTTGTAAGGGTGGTGATAGTGAGATGGGGTGGTGATGGTGATGGAGTAGTTATGGCACAAAGTCTCGCTCAACCTCTGCCATTGGTGGATAGGATAAAGGATGATCTGAGGCCGACGGAACACCTATCCCTCCCCAATACGTAATGTCAGTGGAGGGTGGTCGGTATAACAGGCTCTGTTCCCTCAGAGTGGAAAACAGCTCATCACAAGTACCTACCAATAGCAAGTCGGCCCGAGCTAAGTGCTCTTGTACCTCCTCGTCCCCATCATCCTCAGACCTATCACCAATACTGCATCCCCAATGATCACCATCATCATCATCTCCATCATATTCCCCGTCCATATGATAGTCTACCGGATAACATCCTTTGTCTCATCATCCTCGGGACTCCTCAGATCCTCCTCGGGATCCGACTTCAGTAACATAATAACTGGTGACCACAGTAGGTGAATCAACAGGAGGTAATGGCTCTCCACAGCTGGGAACTCATTCTCATCCTCGCAAAAGGTATATACACAGGGTTTATGATAGGATCCTGGTACGTATCAAGATCATGTGCCTGTTACGAACATAGCGCACGCTCATTACCTCGTCCCTGAGGAACTGGCGGTGTTGTGGATCCTTCTGGGCCAGTATGTAATCCGTGATTGGTGGTGGCTCACTTGCTGCATCTAATCGGGATCCTCCGTATCCTAATACGATGACCCGTGGGATGCCTCCCTCAGATATCTCCTCATCATCGGCTCCCCAGAAGGCTCTGTCGGGCTCAGAGTTAGTGTAAACGGAAGTGTAGGTAACCGCAGATGTCGCAGAAGACATGATTACTGCAAAAAGCAAAAATAACCTATATAAGTATTACTTATAGGAAAGATCGGTATGATATGTCTATAAGCTTTAATTATAAGAGTCTTATAGTAATATACTTAGTATATTTTATATACGCATATATCAATCATGTAAGCACTTAGTACCCTACTAATGTTAAAATAGTGTGTATCATGTAAGCATATATGTGCTAGATGTAAACAAGTAATGCATGTATGTCCCTCGCAAATCCCATTTGTGAAAACAGTGTTTGAAAATGGTTATAGTCCAGACAAAACTTTTGACCTGGTTCTCTATAACCTTGGCTCTGATACCAATCTGTAACACCCCTAAATCTGGGTAGCAGCGGAATGTTGAATATCCGAGGGCGTTACTTCATAGATCAATAGCACAAGATATGAGAACGACCACTAACGTGTCGTTTTTAAAAAGATACATTGGATTAACAAAATACTTGTTCATTACATAAGCTCATGGCTTCAAATTGTTCGACAATATAAGTAAAGATTTTGGTTTATAACAAATGTTCCCAAAATGTAATACGCCTAAATCTTTAGTACTGACTCTTTCCAAAGAGTGACCCCCAATGTATCTGAGCACCCCGTGCCTTATTGACCTGAGAAAACATGCTTAAAATATCAACATAAAGTTGGTGAATTCATAGGTTTATGTAAATCAATAGTAGGACCACAAGATTTCCAAGTGTATGATTAAGCAACAAATGCAAACATCATAAAAAGTAATTACGTTTTCCTAAGCTCATGACACTGAAGCTCGACATGTATGAATGCAATAAATTGCCAATAAATGCCCGTGAATGATGTTCTAACCCGCAACATCCCAAATCCGACATGGTATACGTTTGTTGTCCGGCAACCCGGCACAGTGAGCGCTACTCACCCAAACGGGGATGTCAATCCCAAATAGATCTATTTATAACATTCGCGCTCACAATCTAGTAATTGACAGTTCATGATAAAGGGCTCAATGGGTTATCGCTACTTAGGCAAACACGTAATCATAGTATAAAATGTACACTTGCGTCCAATTTGTAAAACAAAGCATGTTCTCACCCCAAAGATGTAAATCATTTAAATAATTGTAAAACATGGGGCTATGAACTCACCTTAGTAAGTAGTCCTCTGAAACTAGTAAATATATCCAAGTACGACAAATGAATCACACCGTGAAACACCTAAGTAAATACGGCCAGTCTTAGTCTACAAGTTTAGGCTAACGACATAATGCATAGACTACAATAATTTGCTAGTTTATATATACTGTTATCACTTGTGTGGTGATGCACATGTTTATTGTATTTGTATTTACTTGATGGCTCTTGGGAAGGTATACGACTAAGGATAGATATCGTTAATAAATATACATCTATTAACCTGATAGTTTATACACCGATAAACCTTGACTTTAGATACAATAATACTTTTATTATGTTAAGTCCAGTCCGACCCTTCAAGTATTTATAAAATCATTTAAGTTTTATAACATACTTTTAAGTTTCTAAGTTTGACAACTTTAGTCCTTTTATTTAAGTTTGGTTAAATTACACCTTTTAACCCCTAACTTTCCAAGTTGTCACTTTTAGTCCTTTAACTTTACAAAAGTTACACTTTAGGTCCTTATATTCTCAAAACAGTCCTTTAAGTTCCAGAAGTGACAAAACAGTCCTTAAAACTTTATAAAACCAGTTTTGACAGTTTTAACCCTTAAGTTTGAAATTTGACACTTTTAGTCCCTTAACTTGTAAAAATCACATTTTAAGTCCAAATAAGTTCTAACAAGTGGCCATAGGTTTTATTAACTCCAATAAGCTACATAAGCTGTTGGCAGCTTATAAATAAGCTTAGATGAGCTTATTTAGGCTTATTGGGACTATTGGACTCGTAAAAGTCCATTAAGCTAATGAATGGTCCATTTAAGATTCCAAATGTACATAAGCACTCATTTGGCTTATATAAGCTTATGTGAGACTGTTTGGCTAAAAAATAAGCTTGGGTGAGCTTATTTGAGTTTATTCGAGCTTGTTGGGCTCGTTAGCCCATCAACCTTAACCCGAAATGTTTTCAAAGGTCCATTAGGGTTTCACTACATGATCCAACTTATTTTCTTATCTCATTAATCACTTATGATTATAAATAATCTGTTTTCACTGTATGGCTTATTCAATAAGCTAGTAAGCTTGTTAACGGGCTTTTGAGTCCATTAAGAGTTCGATAAGGCCCTTTAAGCTTTTGGACTCACTCCTCTAAGGTCCATTAGCTTTTCTAAAGTTATTATAAGTCCTATAAGTTGTTTAAGCTCGCAAATAAGCTGTCTAAGCTTATTTGTAGCTTATGGGTTTTCATTGGTCATGGTAATGGGCTATCAAGCCAGTTAAGGGTTCGGTTTGGTTTTTAAAAATACTTTAGGGTCCATGTGAGCCAAATAAGAATTTTAGACTTTCTAATAAGCATGAAGTGCTTATTATAATTCTGTGGACCCATAAGCAGGCATGTTAGGCCTATTTTAGGTCGTACGTGGGCCATTGGGCCCAATAGGATCCGATTGGTTTATTAAGTTTGCTTGTAGGGTTTCGTTAGGTCTCGTTGAGCTACTAGGAATCATTATAAGCTCATTTAGTACTAGAAATGGTTGTGTTCGTCACATGCAAAAGTCTAGTAACGTCGTATACACTTTCCCAAGCCACACCGTTACATTTTCTTTGAAAGTTTACTTGTTGTTTATAAAATATTCGTGTGTGTGAGTTAATGTTCACGTTGGTGTTTACATTTTTATCTAAACGTACACGTTTAAGACCTTGTTTGTTATTAAGTCTCTTTATACATGTTTCCTTGTATCCTAGCACCATACAAGGTCAAACACATGCATATATAGGTACGTGTGTCACGCATGGGTTTAACCATGCGTGTTTACGCCCATGTAACTCGTTAGTCACCTATAAAACATGACCTATACGACTAGATATTAAAGAAACAAGTATAATACGAAATGTACAAGTTTAGACGCGACTTACAAGGGTCCTAGCGACTTATTTCGAGCTAGGCAAGCAACCTTGTGTACACACTCGTGTGTGTATTAAACCCGAGCTCCAAAGCTTTCTATACCCCTTGTATGACCTTAGACGTGTTTAGGATAAATTTAGGGTGCGTGTGGGTTTGGTTTTAATGTTACCCGATTGTAAAAGAGAGGAATTGTAACACCCCCAAATTGGGTCGCAGCGGAATAAGGGTCTGGGGCGTGTTACTTCAAGATCAATAGCACAAGATATAT